>JAHWFP010026940.1:0-41468 GCA_023313725.1 Lithobius niger
CCCCCTCCCCCAACAATCATGGGTCGCAAATTTTCCAGCCCTAAGCAATTTTTTCGGGAATTGGCAAGAAACTGCGGCCTGGGAAAATAGCTATGCCGAATTAATTACAGTTAAGCGTCACTACGCGTAAAACGTTTCACGTAATACGGGCTCAGCCACGTTGCACCAGTCTCTTCTCTATTTTGCAAGCTGGCCATCGTGGCCAACTCCAACCCCTCCATGCCACCACGTAGCGCCAATCTCTGCCCATCCGATGCAATCTGCCCACCAAGAACCACTTGCACCACCGGCCACTCAGGGAGCGAGTAATACAAAAAATTATGACTACGCAACATTATGCCTATCCAACATCCACCACCAGACAGCAGCACCGAACATTCATGTCAGCCAAGCTCAGCAACCGCACTCGGCCTTAGTTTTGGCAACGCAATTATCTGTGGCGTTGGCAACAGATGGCGCAGAGGTGTTTGCCCAGACACCCGAACTTAGCCCGAACTAAGTTTGGGTGTTGAGTGGATAATTTTGTTTTGTTTTTTTGTTTTGTTTTGTTTTTCTCAAGTGTGTGCACCATATCAGAGGTGATGGCATTGAAGTTCTTACCGCACCGAGTGAATTTTACTTGGTCAATATTTCCTCGAAAACTACATTTTTCGTGAATACTGAATGTATTTTCCTTGATGCGGGCCATGAACCCTGTCAAGAATGGCTCGTTATACTATCACAACAATGTCTTGGTAACTAACAATGCAAATCGTTGTTGTACAAATATGTTCGACGATGGTTCAGCAACAATGCGCTAACACAGCCCTTTATTGCAACAATGGTGCAGAGGTGTTTGCCCAGATCCTCAAATGCTCTTCCTCATCGCTTTCCCCGCTAGCAAATTATGATGTTAGCCAATACACACGTACTGTACCTCGGTTCTTCTTCTGTTTGAAATTCATGAAATTAAACCTCCGGAGACTTTGTTTTGACGTCGAGTAAACGAAGAGGTACGTAGCATCAAGAATTTATAGGGTTTGATAAATTTTTGGTAGCATGAAGCAGTTGTTGTTAAACTTTAATTATTTGGTGTCAATACAGTGTTTTAAGTTTAAAATCCGCGTATCGCGCGTCACGAGTACCTTTCTTTCGCATTTCAATCCGCATGCTATAAGAGCAGTTCATTTTCGGGGTGTTCGCAGGCGACTGGTGGCCGAATCGGCGGTTAACTGGACGGCGCATCGAATTTTTAACGGTAAGGCTTACACATACAGGGCAGTGACATTACGTAGTATTATTGTATTTAATTCTATGGTGAAGCTGGTAACTGGGTTAGCTGCAAGGGACACTGGAGGCGAAAAAGAGGGTCGTCTTACTGATGCTATTAGACTGGATTTCGTACTCGCCTATAACGCGCGATTTTTGTTGTTGGAGAAAACAACGTTTTTTAAGCCGAAGAAAGCCGCTCTCAAAGCACTGTCTTGACTAGAAATGCCATTTCTAATCTAGTGCCCCTTGTAGTTATGCCCTCCAGATGTTACCTCGTAGGCAAGGTCGAGTGGAACGATAGTATTAGGTAAGGTTGGTCATTCCCGAGCTCATTATCTTTTTTTCCCGCCAAATGACGTCACTGGAGCTTCTGACTTTATGCGTACTTTTGTGCGCATGTGCGTGAGATTTTTACGAATTCATTGAGTTGCGTTGCGCAATGTATTACTACTATGATGCTAAACGGTATTGTTTTTGTGGGGGCCTTAAGATATTTACGTCGTTTCTCAAACGGTGGATTAAGAAACAAGTGTTTCCCAGCAGGCTTTAGCCAACAACATTATTAATACGGATAATTAAAATTCCAGCCGAACCATTGTTTATTCAACAGGTGACCTCAACAATCACAGCTTTATTTTTTTTTTCTGTGTTACTGCCACATATATCACAAAAGTCCTCTCATCGACGTGGGGCAGTGAGTTCGTGCTCCCTAAAATCAAACAACCTCCCTGAACTTCTCTACCATACTGGCCTAAAGAAGGGGGGGGGGGGGGGGCGATCGGAGGAGCCGTACAAATCCTTGAAATAACTTTTTATTCGCTATTTTCTAACTTTTTTTATGAACCCATAGATTACATACAGTAAGAAAAATAATTGTACAGTAAAATGAAGTGGTCATACGTTTTTCAGCGGGGGGGAGGGGGTACCTAAACTTTACCCCTTCCCAGAGAAAATATTGATTTACGACACTGAACGACGTTGCCAATTGCAAAGAACAACTGGGGAGGGGGGGGGGGGGGGTTGTGGGGGACAGGTAAATATGAAAAAAGTTAAAAGAAAGAGGTAACATACCAATGAATGGTATTGTCGAGGGGGGGGGGTAGAAACAACCGAAGACAGGACCTTTTGGACTTTGTGGGAGCTAGTAAATGTGTAACGTCACACATCAGACGGGGTGGAAGGCAACAAATAATCTAGCTGTCAGACTAATTTGCAATCAATTCGAAACCCCCGTCTCCCTTGGTAACGGGGGGGGGGGGGGAAGTATGTAAAATGGAAATAAACGTCTTCATTGTTTCTGTTACAAAGGGGAGAAAATACTTATGTGAAACACCAGCATTATACACTACGTTTATACTACGGAAATTGTGTATGTAGTAATATCGTGTGTTAAAATTTTAACGAGATTACACAATAATAATCGTTTAGCTTCGCAGCGCTTGCACTATGTAAACAACGCAAACAGGATAGGAGTTATATGATGACGAATTAACAACTTTTATGCAATGCAGCTATGCGTTGATCAAATAAGTCGCTGAAATAACCAAGCATTTTATGGCTAAGACACCGTCCAGTTACGTACTCAAAATTCTGGTTGGTGGTGGTCGTCTGTTAGACTGGTACCGAAGCGGTGTTTGCTGTAACAACTGCCGACAAACCCGTAGGCCTACAGCTTGAACTGACTTGTCCGCGTAAATAATAAACAACCGTAAGCATCGAAAAATAGCTGGCGCAGACGTTGAGACCATAGAAGAACAATTGAGACGGTTCACGCTATTATCAGCCGCCGGGGTCGTGCATAGAAGCCGTACTTACTCGTTACCATAGTTACCATTTTGAGCTAGCGCTGGCCGTGCTCATTTTCAGTTATATTGTCGATTGGAATTCGGTAGCTTAATACACACGAACACACTTTTAACGTTCGGAGCGGTCCGACTTACGTTTTATAATTAGTATTCATTGGTTTGTTAGTCCCGAGTTGCGTCGAATCATTAGATCGAAAACAGCGGCCATGTTGGATCCACAGATCACAGAAATACATGACGTAGTTGGGGCGCCTACGCATAGAATGTGACGTCACAAGAGCTTTTTCCCGCAATATCCAAAAAGTGTCGGAATAGACCGGTGTGCCTTGTAGGCAATATGACGTCACTTGACGCTGCCCTATTGGAAACAATGGCTGTTGCACGCGTAAGTGCTGCGTGCCTGGACTAATCGTAGCACGCGGGGTATTGCACCTCCACTGTGTTAAAACCTACTCTGCGCAATTTTAACCTGGGTTATCCCAGAAAATAGTTAGGTCCAGGGGAGTGTTCACAAATTACGTAGCAATTTAGATCCACTCCCTGTACCCCTTTGTAACACCAGTATAACACTTGGCATGCTCCCCCCTCGACCTAAAAATACGTGACGTCCCTCCCCCCCTCTAATTGTATATTTTTTGTGGGGAGGGAGAAGCCCCAAGGGCTAATTTGACACCGACGCCACTGGTGACAACCAGTGATATTGAAAGAAAAAAGAAAAAATAAGAAATTTGGCGAAAATTAGTGCGTTACGTAACACTTCGTCATACTCCCCCATTCCCGATCATAAGAAATCGTAATACATTTACGAAACCGTCCTCTCCCCTCCATGCGTTACGTAATTTGTGAACGCTCCCAAGTCGTTCCAGATTTGACGTTTGGGGGTTGCGACCCAGAACGAACGATGCGTTTCTTTACGCACCTGTCTAGATTGAATTATCGAAGTCAGTGTTGGGCGTTGTAAATAAACATGTCGCGTGAGCGGACGCTTCTGAAGCGCGCAATTCGAATATGCTTTGCGCGTCTTGTTCGAAATTTGAAGATACTAAATATTTCCTGTGCCTACATTATTCTGTACGCTGAAGCAGCCAAGAAGAGAGGAACGTTAAAAATTAGAGAGGAACGGAAATGATGAACCAAGGCGGGTAAGTAAAAATACATTTTTCACTAGCCTAGGCTTATAACAGTTGTCGCTGATCAAAACCGACATTTTTTTTTGTATGGCAGTCGGCTATACTCCAATTCACGTCCTGATGATTTTGTCATGTATAAGAATGCTTCATAACGAATGAAAGGAAAGCATGACACATGCGACTACAAATTGTTTCAGAGTTAATATTAGTAACCCATTGGAAAAGACAGACATTTCTACATATTTTGCTCCCATCACAACATGGGTTACATGTTGCAGCATTGTACACAACAAACGTTGCACTGATTAAAGGGCAAATAACAATTACTCAATTTGCACTTGTTTAAATTACAATACTTAGCCTTTGTAAGGAGCCAGTTCCACCGCCCCACCATCCACAGTTCGTATCCGCGATGAAAACCGGTTTTTTTTTTGTAAAGCCTGTCACCTAGGGTTTGTGGAGAGGGCCCTACAGTGGCGTGCGCAGGAATTTTTGTGTGCGTGTGTGTGAGTGTGGGGGGGGGGGGGAGGAAAAGGTAGGCACAGTGCATGAAGGGGCGCCCTGTCTGAAATTTAACCCGTTTTAGTGCATTTTTGGGCCCATTGAGGAACCTTTCAGCAACTTTTTTTTTTTTGGGGGGGGGGGGGGAGAAACAATGGAGCAACTCTTTAACATCTTCAGCATCCTTTTTGGCTTACCGGAAGAATAGTGACTCCTCTCCTATTAGCTTCTCGTTGGGCTAGAATGATGTAAAATGATCAGCTGAACAACATTTTCCCATAACATTTTTGGGGCAAAGGCTTAGTTTGGCCGTCAGAAATTAATGAAAGTCGTACATTAGCACTGACGGACGTACAAGAGCCCGTTTTCCGCCATGTTCCGAGCTAATATCTTTTTCCCGTAAACAGTTCAGATAAGTGGGTTGTTATTGTCAGTTTAGTTTTGTTTTGTTGTTATTGTCGTTTAGGTTAGGCAGGTACCGGCTTCTGTTTGGCGTTTCACTTGTATAATGAACTTTTTGGGGTTTGGCGTTTCACTTGACGGACTTTGGCCCAGTTGATGCTTTCCTGCGCGGCTACGTTTGCCTCGAGCGTGCCTGCCGGCAACAAGATGGCGTCACAGCCTACCTCGCGTAATGCTAAATTTGGACCTAAACCACGGCCAAACGGTGCATTTGCCCCAAAAATGGAAGAGGAAAACATTATTCAGATGGTAATTCTTAGTCCATTAAAAAAAAAAAAATAAATCGGACGGGAGTCATTATTCTTCCGATGTTCCCGTGCCCTTTGCGCCTCTGGCCCCATAACAAAGATCAGTAACTTTTCCCATCAAAAACCTGCCTTTTGTGCCAGAGAACAACTTTTGGTTGGTGGCGGTAGTCGTCTGTGGGACTAGATCCCCTTCGCGACTCCTTCCCGACTGTGCAATGTATCAGTGCGCAAGACAGTGCACCGTAACTTGTGTAAAGGCTTCTCCGCCTGTGCCGGCAACTAGCGAAGGCGGTGGTTGACACCGAATAGAGCAAGTTTCGATAATTTATGAGTCAAAACTAGCCTTTGCCCCAAAAACGGTAAAGTAAAAAGTTGTTTAGCTGATAATTTTAGGTCATTCTAGCGCAACGAGAAGCCGATCAGAGAAAAGTCAGTATTCTTCTTATATATGCCGAATTTTCTCAAAAGTTTGGTTCTGAAAAAGTCAATAGGGGAAACTCCCTTGGGGAAATTAATTGGCCGAATTTTCTCAAAAGTTTGGTTCTGAAAAAGTCAATAGGGGAATTTCCCTTGGGGAAATTAATTGGTGGAGCGAGCGAAGCGACCGTAGCGTAGCCTATAACGCACACCGAATTGCAAAAGGTTGGTTGGTTGGTTGGCTGCAGTATTGTGGTCTGGGAGGAGCTCAAACGAAAGGTCGGATTGGTATGGAATTTGGTACATAGCTTGAAAACCCCAAAAGTATTGCTGAGCTAGAATTTGCCATAAATCAACCAATTATTATGGAAGAAATTACAGTTATTGGAATTTATTTCTAACACTCACCATTGCAAATTCGGAATCCTGGATTCCTGAATACTACAATATTGTTAAGTGGCAAAATCATGCACATCGAGCTAAAAGCATGGACTTTGGTACACAAGTCATTCTCATAAGTATAAATCCAACCAATCGTGGAACCCCCCATGAAACACCCTCATGCCCCTACACCCTCCAGTGTCCTCTGCGCCCCCTCCCTGAGGTTTGGCCAACAAATTCTTGCAGAGGGAGCCAAAAACATTGTAAACGTGGGCCGCCGAAAAAACTTCGTTTTTCAAGACGAACAAATTTTTTTCTTGAGCGCTTCAAAACCTCGAAAAGATCTCGGTCTTAAACCCTTCGCCGAATTTTTAATAATGGACAGAAACGGCCCATCTTTCAACCATTTAATAGCCCAACACATTATCTAAGTCTTCAGGAAGCCAAATCTCAAGAATTCCATCCCGAACTTCCACAATCGTCATTTGAAAACAACTCCCAAATTACCGCAGCGCTCCTTCATCATGGCCGCCATTATTATAACTTGTATCTTGTATTTTCGATTTCATTACTTTTATTTTAGGGCAAAAAGCCCCAAAACATTAGCTTAGTTGTTATTAGGAGGGGCTTCCTCTACGAAGGTACTTAACCTCATATTTAATTGTACAGACAACTTTGTAAGTGTGATATTTTTTATTATGTTGAACAGCTGCAACTTATACGAAAAATTTCCACAGCGATCGTCACCTGTCCTTTAATTAATTCGACTTAAACTTAAATGCGTTATAGCATTCACTAAGCTAATCTATTTATTTTTTTCATGCTTTATTAATAATCTTGTGCCCCCAAAACGCTACCATTAGGCCAAAGTAAAAAGACATCGGCAAAAACCGGACACGAATTTTTGTATACATGTTTTGCTTTCATTCTCTACAAAACCCGACAGACCCATCCGAATGTTACTACTAGCTTGCTCTGTTATTAAAATCAAAAGATATTTTATAAAAAAAGATCTGTTCCCATGCAATCCGAAAGTCAAACTGTGCTTAAAAATCCGAATCCTCCATCCCCCCCGCCTCCCCCATCCAAAACTAGTTGTGGTGTATAACACTGCAGTTTTCAGTTAAAGCTTATAAAATTTAATAGTAATGCTTTATGCATTACCCAAGCCAATGTATTAAGCTTTAACCAGAGCCTACTCACGTTGCAAACATGTAAATATTTATTCCATAGTCAATATTTCAAAGTAAAGGCCTATTTCCCAAAGTTCACTTGAGTAAAACTCAAACTGGCCTATCTTTACATGTCCTTACTCCTTCAAACGGCTCTGCGCCCAGTCCCTTTGTTCAACCGACTTCTCCTCCCACTTTCCATTGATCTCCTGGCCCTCAGCCAATCAGACCCCCGCAGCTCTCCTCGGCGTCCGCGCCTTGGTCCAGAAAATCCGCTGCTCCAGCATAAAAAGCCCCAGTTGCCCTCCCTCTACAGCTCAGTCAGCACAGCTCACAGATCTCTCAAGCTAGAAGGGTCACGCCGGTCGGGAGTGGAGATGTCACGTCCGGGATTGCCATGCCGGGCAAAATGGTAGTGGTTGTAACTAGTTTAACTTGAGAAGTTTATCTTTAGGACCCCACCCCCCCCAAATTCTAAATTTATAGTCTAAATTAAATTAACCTCTAGCTTGGAGTCTTTATGGTTGGTAAGCCTTATCGGCATTGCTGGTCTTACCACCATAATGTTAGAGTAGGCATCTCTTCCTAAAAAGCCAGTTTCATTCTTTGTTCATTTCTTAAATGTAAACAAAGGGACGGTTTGATCCTCGCGAAGAAAAATAACTGTGGGACGACTTGAAAACTACAGTTGTCAAATATAGTTGTAACTTAGCGGACGCGGTTCAGCTTGCTGGTTATTCTAGGATTGGAACCCAAGATAAAAATGCTTTTTCTTGTCTAAATTAAGTGTTTAAGAATCAACTATGTTGTTCTTGTTGAAAAAAGTGAATTTCTAATGTAAATTCTGTCAAATTGTTTTTGCCAAACTTGTCAAAAGCTGAAACTAGTGAACTAAATGTAAAAGTGTTATTTCTTATCATTCTGATGTTTTAAAATAAAAACCAAGAGTTTTTAAACCTCAGGTTCGTTTCCTAGTAGATTAATTGTTTTTAAGTGTAGACTATTTAGCTTTTATACTTTGCTTAAACAGTTAAATACTTTTATACTTCGTTTAAACAGCCACCTTTTAAAGTTGGAAACTTTTTCCTTACTAATAATAAGGAAAAAGCGAAAATACTCAGTGACACTTTTGCCTCTAATTCAAATGTTGATGACGACAGAAACATAACACCTGAACGACAGCTATCTGACCAATCCATTGTATGCCCACAGGTTACGTTCCCACCTAACAAGGTCTATCAAGCCATTAATAAACTCAAACCTAGTAAGTCCTGCGGACCTGATGGTCTTTCTGCTTTCCTATTCAAGGGGTTAGCTTGGGTTATTAGATACCCGCTTTCGAAGCTCTTTTCTTGTTCTTATACACAGGGTATGCTCCCTAAAGTTTGGAGTACCGTACAGGTGGTTCCGGTTTTCAAGAAGGGTTTCCCATCGGATCCACTTAACTACAGGCCAATTGCTTTGACGTGTGTGGCCTGTAAAATCATGGAATCAATAATACGTGATACTCTGTTTAATTTCTTAAACGTTAACTCAGTTATTACACAGGACCAGTTTGGGTTCCTTCCACGTAGGTCAGCTACTCATCAATTGCTGGCGGTCCTAGATCGATGGACCTGTGCACTTGATGAAGGTATCTCATCCGACGTAATTTACTTTGATTTTAAGAAGGCCTTTGAATCAGTAATCCATCGTAAATTACTTCTTAAAGTGGAGGGCTGTGGTATTATGGGGGAGTTAAAAATCTGGCTGACTGCTTTCTTGGCAAATCGTACCCAGAGGGTACTTGTTGAGAATACACTATCACCATGGGTACCAGTCCCTTGCGGTGTCCCACAGGGGTCAGTATTGGGACCAATTCTCTTCCTTATTTATTTAAATGACTTGAAACTCTCGAGTGCATCTACATACGGTTTTAAGTTCGCTGATGATCTAAAACTTGGAGCTGAAAGCTTTTTAGCAACTCGTTTCCCTGACCTGGAGGCACAGATCAGTTGCGTGGCTGAGTGGTCAATGGTCTGGCAACTCCCTCTCTCGATCCTGAAGTGCCACTCTTTCCGTGTCGGTAACCTCAACACTGGTTGTAGTTACTTTCTTGACCAATTGCAGCTTCCTGTGATGTCTGAGGTCCGGGATTTGGGGGTCTGGTTTTCCAGCAACTTGAAATCTTCTCTTCATTGTGCAAAGGTCTGTGCTGCTGCTTACCAATGATCTGCCATTGTGAATAGGTGCTTTATGTCTGGAGACTGTTTGACAAAGACCTGGGCCTTTAAGGTCTTTGTGCGTCCCCTCCTCGAGTACACAACTCCTGTCTGGTCCCCCTTTCTGGCTAGAGACATTGACTTTATAGAGCGTGTTCAGCGCAAGTTTACGAAGGGTATAGCTGGCCTTCGTGACATTAGTTATGGGGAGCGCCTTACAAGGACGGGTCTTGAGCTGTTGGAGTTGCAAAGAATGAGATTCGACCTAATTCTGACTTATAAAATTCTTCGTGGCTTCATTTCCGTCGATCTGCCATTTTTTGACCTCGCGCCTAATCAAATTTGCACTCGGGGCCATAGTTGGAAACTTACTGTTCCCAAGTCGCGCTTGGATTGCCGGCGAAATTTTTTTTCGGTTAGTGTTGTCCCAATCTGGAATGCCCTGGGCGAAGAGACAGTAAGCGCGAGCTCTGTGTCTGGGTTTCGAAGACTGTTACATGCCGAAAAGTTAGATCAGTTCCTGAAACGACCAACCGGGAGTACTGCATAAAACCATCATAACAATAAACGTGTTGAAACCGTTCCCCCGCAGGATCAGTACTAGAGGCCCAAAGCCTTCTTTTATCCTTCCACTAACTGTGGTAAATTGGTTATTATAATTATTATTATGATTATATTATATTATTATTATATATATATATTATTATTATATATATATATTATTATTTATATATTTATTTATATATATATATTATATATATATATATTATTGTATATTATTATATATATTATATTATTATTCCAACATGGCCACCATGAGGAGGTTGCAGTGATAGAGAGCAGAAATTTTGATGAATTAAGAAGGAAATAGAGGAGTGACATATGAACTGAAAGGTATTTAGGACATCTAAGATATCACAGAAGAGCATGGCATAGTTTTGGTGAGCTATTCTTGTGATGAACAGTGCGAATTCAGTGAATTTATTTGAGGCAAAACGATCAGGATTCATGTTGGGATGTGGAAGCCATAAAAATCTGAATGTGTTCGTTTTGCATTCGGAAAATAAAAAGTGCAAGAAAATTTTAAAAGTGTGACACCGGATCAAAAAAAGTGAACCAGATTTAACCCAAGTGAACCAAAAGAAAATAAAGTAAAAATTGAAAGTTTTCTTTGGTTTTATACAAAAAAAAGTGCTTCATAACAATGGAAGATGAGGTAAATGGAAGAAAATAAACCACAAATTGACTAATATTACACTTGAATATAAAAATTATGTCAAGATGTCAAGGAAATTGTGAGGGAAAACTAGGTAATCAGGGTGATTGGGTAACATGTGGAGTATGTAACTCAAAATATTGTTATAACTGTTCAGGATTGAAGCAAAACACATGGAAAACAATGAATGATGAGAAGAAAGCAAAGTGGAAATGCAAACAAAAATGTAGACAACCAAGAACATTATCAGACTCAAATGAAACTAGATGATAACGAAAAAAATGAAGAAGACAAATTACCATTGGACAAAGAAGAAGATCAACAAAATGATGATGAGACAGAACAGCAAAAGAAAGAGTATAGAATAAGAATGGAAAAAAAAACTTGACCTACTCATTATGAAAATTGATAAACAAAGCACGGAATTGGAAGATTTTAAGAAAGCGATTGAATTTCTTAGTGAAGAACAGAAAGAACTAAAGATGGAAAACAAAGATTTGAAAACTCGAATATATGAAATTGAAGCAAAGATACAAGATCTGGAAAATAAAGATGTAAGATACAGTGCCATAGAAAAAAAGATGAGTGAAATACAAAGAAGTGTAGCGGATAAAGAACAATACGATAGGAACAAAAACTTGGAAATCTGCCAGCTTGATTGGCTAGAAGAAGAAAATCTTGAGCAAGTAATAGAACACGTCGCAAGAAATTTCAACATACAATACAACGCAAATGAAATAGAAATAGCGCATCGAATACCGAACAAAAACAAAGATAAACCGAGTAATGTAATCATACAATTTAAGCATAGAGAAAGCAGAAACAAATGGTTAGAACAGAAGAAAAGAATTGTAACAAATGACAATATATAGAGGAATGGAAATAGAAAGCGTGTGTACTTAAATGAAAATATGACACCAAATACAAAGAGACTTTTTTGGATGACAAAAAACTTTGCAGCCCAGAATGATTATAAGTACGTATGGTTTAAAAATGGAAAAATCATGATGAGAAAAAATGCTGATACAAATGAAGTGAAAATAGTACATGATGAAAATGACTTAGTGGTGAATACATAATATTCGACTACGTAAATAAGGTCTTTGATAAAAAACAACAAGTACGTAGCGAAATTATGAAAGATGTTGGGTATTATGAAAATGTGAAATTATTACACTTAAATATTAGATCATTAAGATCGAATTGGGATGTTTTCTTACAGAGTATCTTGGAGTTAAATACAGACTGGGAAATGAGTATATTAACAGAGATTAATATAAAAAAAGATGAAGTTGAATATTATAATTTACAGGGATATGAGAAAATTGTGATTACCAGAGAAAATACACTTAGAGGTGGGGGAGTAATGGTGTTCGTAAAATCAAATCTTGATATAACTTATAATAAAATAGAACAAGAAGGAAATTCCATTATAGAAATTGAAGTGCATGATAAAATCAATAAAATCCAGGATATGCAAATTGTAGTAATATACAGAAAACCTACATTAAATAAAAAGGCTTTTTCAAAATCATTAAAAGAAATACTAGAGAAGAATAATGAAAATAGCACACACCAAATTATAATCGGGGACATGAATATTGATATATTAGAAAAATATGAAGATTATGAAGATAACTACGACCAGTCAGCAATAGACTACTATGAAAATATGTTAGCAGAATCAGGATTAAACTGTTAAATAAATTCACCAACTAGAGAAGAGTTTTCTTTAAAAAATGGTTTAAATTGTCTACATAAATCTTGTATCGATCACATATACATAAAAAGTAAAATTGGTAAATCAAGAGGTGGCGTTCTGATAGAAAAAGTAGCAGATCATTATTGGACAATGATTTGGATATGGAATCAAAAAAAGGATAAAAAAAGTACTATGATTAAAAATGAAATTGAAGAAGAATTCTTTCTGAAGATAAATAACAATCAAATTGAAAAAGAATTAAATCGAATAAACTGGGGTTATTTAACAGACATGGATGATTCAGAAATGATTTATAATGAAATTTTAAAGAATTTTCATGAAATTTATCAAAAAAACATTACAAAACAAAAGAAAAAACACACAAATAAAAATAAACAATGTAGAAAAGAATGGATGACTGATGAATTAGTAGCAAGCATAAATAGAAAAAACAAAATGTGGAATGATCTAAAAACCTTAGGAACTAAAGATGAGCTATTAAAAAAATATAAAAGAAAAAAAATCTACAGAAAAGAAAATTAGAGAATGTAAAAATATTTTTTTTCAAAATAAAATAAGCAAATTACAAAAAAATAAAACATCAATATGGGCAGTAGTAAATGAGTTAACTGGGAAAAACGATAAAAAGCAAATTGATGAGGAAATATTGAAGGCTTTCAATGATAAAGGCTTAGGAAATATAGTCAATGATTTTAATCAAAATTTCTCAAATCAAGTAATAGAATTAAGAACGATAAATAAAGACGAACATGAAATATATAAAAAAGGTGATTTTTCAAAGGAAGTAAAAAAAAAGAGGATAAACCATAAACAATGCACAAAACAAACTATGTATTTAGAAGGAGCAACAGAGACGGAAATAATAAATATCATAACAGAATTAAACAATACAAATGCAACAGGATTAGACAAAATAAAAACTGACCATATAAAAAAAACTAAAGAAATACTGCAAAAGCGATAAGTAAGCTAATAAATGCAATGATTAAACAGGAAGTCTGGCCAGATCAGTTAAAAATTCAAATCATAAGACCAATACATAAAAAGGGACCTAAACAAGATTTAAGTAATTATCGTCCAATTGCATTATTATCCATAATTGATAAAATTATAGAAAAATTTTTTGTAAATAAAATATGGAAGTTTTTTGAAAAATACAAAAATCTAACATCATCACAATTCGGATATAGAAAAAATATGGGAACGAATGATTTATTATCAGAAGTAAATGACCTAATAACAACAGGGCTAAATGAGGGAAAATATATTGGTATTGTTTTAATTGATTTACAGAAAGCTTTTGATACGTTTGACAAAAAAATTTTATTACAGAAATGCTATAATTTGGGTCTAAGAGGAAAAATATATAATATAATAAAGAGCTACTTAAACAACAGAAAAACAATTGTACAAGTGAAAGATGTAAATAGCTATCCAATAGTAAGCAATTTTGGAGTACCACAGGGATCTGTACTTGGGCCACTACTGTATTTAATTTATACAAATGACATTGTTGACATTATAGATAAAACTGACATTTTCATGTTTGCTGACGATACAGGTTTGATTTCTATTAATAAAGATTACAATGATATGATATACAATTTACAACATGATTTTAACATAATAAATGCTTATTATATTGAAAATGAATTGTTTATAAGTAATGAAAAGACAGTACAAATGGATATTACAGTCACAAAAATGAAAATAAAAAATAAAAAATGGATAATAAAACACTTTGGAGACTGTGAAAACTTAAAATATAAAAATTACATACATACATGTAGTGATAAATGCATAAAATTAGATAAAAACAAACTATGAAATATTTAGGAATAGAAATTGATAAAAATTGGTCATTTAAAACTCAGATAAAAGGAACAATAACTAAACTAAGAAAAATATGCCCTAAGATATATAGATTAAGACATTTACTAAATAATAAACAAAAGACAATTATACTTGATGCATGGGTCTTAAGCATAATAAGATATGGTATAGAGATCTATGGACATGCTTCTGAATATTTACTTGAGATACTTCAAAAAATTCAAAACAAACTGATTAAAATCTTATTTGGAGAAAAAAATAAAATAAAAACAAAACAAATCTTCAAACAAAATAAAATTATGAATATAAAGCAAATAAAAAATTTAGTTATACTAACAAAGTATTATTTTGATAATAAATTTAAGTCCAAAACATGCAAATTGGGTGAAATAAGAACTGTAAAAAATATTTATAAACTGCCAGCTTGGAAAAATAATTACGGGAAGAGAAGCCGACAATATTTTATACCAAATATTTTTAATGAAATTCCAAAAGAACTACTAAATTGTTCAAATAAAGGGCAGTTCAAGAAAAGTATAAAAGACGTCTTCTTCCTTGATGATAAATTATAAACAAATAATGTACATAATGTTACTTGAAATATCAAAAATAAGTGTATAAGTGTTATTCATAATGTATAAGTGTATTATTGTTGTAACCGACTCATGTGGGGTGTATGTTTGGAAGTGTAATTTAAAATTGTTTTCTAGATTATTGTTTTTTAAAACTCACACAAACTGTAGCAATGCAGTTTCGAGGGTTACGATTGTAACTATTTTGAAATAAATTATTATTATTATTATTATTATTATATAATTACACAATTTTTAGCACTGTTTATACTTTTTATTGTACAGCATCATTTTGGGCCTTTTAATACTTAAAAATTTTTTTTTAAGTGATGACAAATCCCATTATCTGGGTGCTTTAGTTTTTAATATTCACTAGCATACAAATTTTAGCACTGTTTATACTTTTTATTGTTCAGCATCATTTTGAGTCTTTTAACACTTTTCACACCCTTCCCATGTCCTGCACGTTTGGCGATGCCATCGGGGGCCTTGAGTCCCTGGCAGGTCTAACCTTGGTGGTAAGGCATTCGTGTCCCCAAACCTCTTACCATCATCATTCCTTGGCCTTATTATGTTCAATGTATTTACATGTAATTGTGGCTGGCTGTTAGTGACTCCCCAGTCCTTGCCAGACCCGTTACTATCGCAACAAATTTTTTATTTATTTTATTTATTTTATTTTTAAATTAATTCACCATTGGTGGCAGTGTAATTACCGGTAGCATTAAGGTTAGGCCTAGAATAGGACACCGACGCTCCATCCCCCAAGCCGGGACTGTAGCCCATGCTGTGTTATTAAACGTAAAAAGTCGTAAATACCACAAAACCTGATACTAAAAAATACTTGTCAACCAAGGATATCGGGGGCGCTACAAGCACCTTAGCCGTTGTAGCGTCTGCCGCTACAACATGAAATTTGATACACAAGGTTCATTCTTCAGCAGAGGTCGAATCAGCCACGGAACTCCCCATGAAATACCCTCCAAGGGCCCCCATCGTCCCCTGTGCCCCCTCTCCGAGATTTGATAAACACATTTTTGGAAGTCGAGCTAAAAGCATGAAATTTGATACACACGTCATTCTCAATAGTACAAATCTAACAGATCGTGGATCTAACGATGAAATACCCCTCCACAGGACCCCCCTTTGTCCCCTCCCTGAGGTTTGACCAACAAATTCTTGTTGATCGAGCTAAAAGCATGAAATTTTGTACACAAGTCATTCTTAACAACAGAAATCGAATCAGCCGTGGAACCTCCATGAAATACCCTGCCCTCTAAGGCCCCAAAGAGCTCCCCTCTGCTCCTCCCCGATGCCTGACCTACAAATTCTTGCCGATCAAGCTAAAAGTATGAAATTTGGTACAAAAGTAATTTTCAGTAGTAAAAATCGAACCAGGCATGGAACCCCCATGAAATAACAAGTTCCCTGAGCGCCCTCCCTGTGGCCTCTTCCTGGTGGTTGAACAATGAATCCTTAGCCTACCGATCGAGGAATAAAATGAGATACAAACAAACGTCAAGTGTGCCGTAAAAAAGGGGTTATATGATTGAATTTTCACTTGTTAAAATGTACACGGATAAAAATTGATATTTTTTAATTGAAATAATCAAATGTACAATTCTGAAAATTGTATCCGTTTAAGTGCTGTTGTGCTTTACGTTTTAAATATATGATTCGTAAAGCACAACAGCACTTAAACTGATGCAGTTTTCTCAATTGCACACGAGTTATGCACGAGTTATTCTTAGCAGTACAAATTGAACCAGCCAAGCAATCTCCTAGAGGCTTGATATATCAATTCGCTTCGCCTGTAACATGCAAAATGTCTGTTTCCTAGTTAAGAAACAGCAACACATTAATTATCGGGGTTCACACAGATCCTAGTGCTTATTCCCCCATATCTATGAGCCTTCCTCTCCAACTTTTCAAAAAGTTATTAATTTCACAGCAGACATGCAGCATTCGTTAGTCTTGGAAGGGGGGGGGGGGAGATTTTTTTTTTGGAGGGGGGAGGAGGGGTGAAACGTGGTGAAAGTAAGGTAGGATACACAGAAGTGCCGTTTCCCGATGGTTCTGGCATTCTTTTCTTTGTATTTTTTTCCTACTTGCGTCTTGGCTTTCGGTGGGGGATTGGAGGTTGAACCATCAGCCGTAGGTAACTGTCTGTTGACAAGAAATCGCCCAACCAAAAAGGGAAGGAAGCTTCGAATTTTTTCTTAAATTGACTTGGCTTCGAAGAAGATATGTGACAAGCTTTGTCCACATGAACTACAGTCACAACGATTTATTCGTTTGCCTTTACTCATTCCTTTACTATAAATCCGTTGGAACTCTGTTCGTCCTACAGATTAAAGAGGTTGCCCCAGGGGGATAAAAAAAAAAAGCAAACATTACCTCTGATATCATGGGTTGATATGCTAATATTTACATGTGCAACACTGCATGCTGTGCAGGCCGGCAGTGGTATAACAATGGGCCAACCGTAACATGTCACGAGCAACGCCACTTAATCAATACGATAATCAGTAGGAACAATACACTACTACGTTAGTGAAGCCACCTTTTTTTTTATTGGTGGGTAGGCCTACGTAAATTGTCGACCTCATAATCATCATCATCATCATCATCTATCAAGACACACGCCAGTGTGTCGTCCGCCAAGATGAAAAACGATAACACCTATCCAGATAAAATATATATGAGTATGGCGACCACTAGACACGTTGTGTCTTTACAGCTTAGGTAGTTTGGCTGTTTTCAGGCATGTGAAGATAAATAACAATGCGACGAAACGGCTGAAATTTGTTTAATCGGGCAACTTTGGTCTCCTGACAACATAAAATTCACTGTTAGTGACACAGCTTTACGTTTTCTTGTTGAAAAAAATACCTGAATAACGTTGATATTTGTCTAGTTACTAACAACTAACTACTAGTAAGGCTGTTTTTGTATCACGAAAATAAAATCTTCCATGCGGTGAATAAAGCTGGTTCTTAGCTCAGTTTACACGTACTGCTCAGGAGATGTTTTCTTTTCATAAGGCCCTAACTATTTGGCCCTTTCTAATTGGCAAGTGGTTCAGGGGTTGGAGCTCTAAACGACCAAATTGATTGTTTTACATTATTTTACACATTGTTATGACGCAGCAATGCTAATCAGCAAACGCCAGCTGCAAGATGTAGACTGAAGAAAAATGGTTTTGGTTTGTGTATAGGTAGTTTCGTTTGTATACAAGCAACTTCTTGAGCAAAGTTTCAAAACAATACCATTCAACAAATAATGGTAATCGGCAAACGCCAGTAGACTGAACATAAATAAATCCGTGCGTATCAAGGAGATACTGCAGTTCTAATAAGAAATATTAATCATATGGAAAAAGGTGACAGCTGTCCTTAAAATGTAACGAAAGCCAACAGAAAACAAGAATTAAAATAAATACAATAACTGTTTATGCGAAAAATCATGATCCCACGGATCATAGTGGGTAACAGTAGTTGGGACAATTAAGCGGCAGTTGAAGAACGGAGGACACAATTCATGGTAAGCTACGTGTAGAAGCCATCATAACCAATGCTCCGATTAGTTACGCTCTTATAAATGAATAATAAAAGAGCGACATAGGTTCCAGTAATACAAATCTACTAAATAGGTCTAAACATTCAGGCATAGGAGTTGAGTTGTGTTTGGATGGATAAGCAACTTACCTAAACTGGAAGTTTAAGAGCGTCAAATGACGTACCGCCACGCCAATCGCGGCCCCGTGATCGGAAATTTACACCCAACGCACTAGGTTTAATCCCTCTAAACCATCTTTCAACGGTTGTCCGACAAAATACCACCAGGCAAAATACGACCGGTCAAATACACCACATCCAAAATACCACCATACTAAAATACCACCTTTTCAAAATTCATGCATGCAAAAATTCTTATTAAATATGATTGAATGTCCAACCGCTCGGAGGAAGCTGGCCACATCTCTGTCCATCACAGAACTAGGTACACAACGCTTGGAGACGTTTATATTTTTTAACACTCCTTTCTTGCATGTTTGGAAGTAGGGAAGCCATTTGTATTTTAAATAATAAGCGTATAGCCGGCAGGGCCTGAATTGCTTTTTAGAGTGTTGGATGATTTTTTGACTTCCTAAATTTCGGAAAGCATTGTTCCAACCGTCACGTAGATTGTTTGTCCGCGCTTCTCCTGTTGCCTCATGTAAGTACCAACATCTGGCCGAAAAAAAGTAGTGGGTGACTACGAATTCTTACCGGACGTACTGCACTGAGGGCATGAGAAGACTGCACTTGGCGAAATTTTCTGTAACGTAGATCTCATCAAAATAGTCGTCAAGAGAGTCAGTTCATCAAAAATAGTTTGTCTAATATAGGCCATGGGACCGATTGCGCCTAATTTGCATACGTTTCGATTTTTGTAAAAAAAAAAATAAAAAAAGATGGTATTTTTGCATGCATATATTTTGGAAGGGTGGTGTTTTAGTATGGTGGTATTTTGGATGTGGTGTATTTGACCGGTGGTATTTTGACATGGATTCCTTTCAACATGGCAGAGAAAGCAGACGACGCCTAGTATAACGCGGTACTAAATTGGATTCAGTAATTTTTTTAATTTTTCTGCTGCTACGACATTTTAACTTGGTTAAACTTGCTGTTGTCACAAGAAGATGACTCATTCTACTTCCTCCGGTTTTCTTGCAAATATCATGCATTCATAAGCATCCCGTCTCGTGTGTTACAAAAATACGTTATTTACTTCCCCAATAATCGGCGTTAATGTTTCGTTCGACTGTCAAACTTTGTTAAAAAACACAATGGCACCTACACCTCGCACTATAACAATCTCTTATCTTACCTACGTTTGATACATCATAAACAGCGTAGTACACGGCGTATTTCACAGAAAATTCCACCTCCTACGATGGAACCCCATTCGTCTACGAGCGGATCAACCGCGAATACCTCATGGCGGCTTGGTCAGGCGGAAGTAGCAGACGCGCTTCGTATTCTGCGATACATTCGCGAGTCACGCTTGCCATCGAAGACTACGCACTTCGGCTATGCATTTGAGCTGGGAGTTCCTTACCCACCCAACCCCCCCTCAACCCCTATGATTCAGCCAGCCAACCCCCCCCCCGCGCCGCGGGGGGGGGGGGCACAACTATTATTCTCCCATCATTACACCCAAGAAAAATTCTCATTCTGAGAAATGGACCTCAGTCGGAATTAGATTTATAAAACAAAATGTAAATGATTAAACGAAAATTAAGAATTTTTTGGCACGGCTTAAGACAAAAAAAATTTGCTCGTAAATGATTATCTCAGTTGATCCCAGTCGAGCCCATGTCTGTGTGTAACTGTTGGCAGAGTTTAGGGGATGGAAGAAGTCTCTCGTGGGGGGGGGGGGGGCAGTGCGTCAGGATAAGCAATCCTGTATATTGCAGTCTTTATCTACATAAAAGATCGTTGAACTCAGCACTTTTCAGTGAATAAGAATCTAACAATCACTTTAATCGCTTTTCATTCTTCGTGCATGTGCTGTGTACATTTAGTCGCAACCGTTGATTGTTGATTGTAAAATGAAGTTTTGAATCAAACTAAGCAACGTTGTTAATTTCGAGGTGGCCTCGCAATTGGCAGGAGAAATGATAGAATGCTTTATTTATTTCGTAGATGCGGGCTTTCTGAGCTGTGCTGAATTGTTTCAAAGTGGACAGCAACAATCACTGCGGAGCACGAGGCCTATCGTTGTTATCTTGCATAGTGGTCTGCAACAATACGACCTTTGTAAATAAAAACAAAAAATAATGAGGGTTTGTGTTTGGTGACCGGCACCAAGAAGTAAAAAAAAATAATGCGGCGTT
This sequence comes from Lithobius niger, assembly GCA_023313725.1. NCBI lineage: Eukaryota > Metazoa > Arthropoda > Chilopoda > Lithobiomorpha > Lithobiidae > Lithobius > Lithobius niger. The sequence continues at coordinate 20,794 of JAHWFP010026940.1, forward strand.
GTTTTGCCGACGATTTATTTTCTGCCTTTCCTAGACAAGAAAAATGTCGAAGCCACCACGCTAAAGGTTTCAACTTTGTTCTACAAAAGATTATTACTTCCCATAGAAATATTGAAATGTCAGAGCCTAGAGACCAAGTCCGGAAAAGGGGTCGGGGATGTGTCATGACTGGGGTCGCTGATAGTGAGCGAAGCAAAAATTTGATTGACGAAACTTAATTAGGTCAAACATGGACATACACATGAGCAACCAAACCTTACCAGTGCTGCAAACTGTGCATCCAACACCACCCGTACGTACAATGGACTTCAGCAAGCAATACAACATTATTAGCCAGCAAAAGTTTTTTTATATAATGATTTTTGAGCATGCCAATTTTTAAAACCACTGATTTGAGTCACAGGATGCGCTGATAGAATGAGCGAAGCGAACGAAAATCAATGTTTGTTAGCCACTGTGCACAAAAATTGGATTGAAGAAACTTAAATCGGTGAAACATGGACATACACATTAGCAACCAAACCATACCAGTGTTGCAAACGGTGCAACTAAGACAAGCCGTGCGTTGCACGGGCTTCCTCTAGTTCAAACATAATGCGTGTTAACTTTTAAGCTAAGTAAAAAAGTGTACGATTCAAGAAGAGTTACATTAATGACCAGTCAATTTCTAATTTTTATTCTACAGCTAAATTATCTTAACAGAGAATGACAAAGCTTTCTATTTTATATTTTTCTATCGAAAGTGATCGTAGAATGAATTTGGAATTCTGCCTTTATTTAACGTGTAGAGCTGCCTTCCAAATCCGCCATCTACCGGGAAAATATCAGGACTCCTCCGTACTATAGCTACGCTTCTAGTACGCACTACCCCGCTGCTCGTGAAGCGGACTCGCATGTTTGTTGATCTGTGATCCTACACAGATGTTACACTAAATAATATTCCGATAACTTGCACCGATTATACAATGAACCTGATTAGTAGGTGCCGCTATTTGTTCGACATAAATACCCGAATTGCCAATATGCGTAGAATACTGGGACGGCAAAGCACGAAGTAGCCGCCATTTTTTTTTAATCGGTTCGGCCAAAGAAGAACGACAGGTAGGACTCCGTTTTGCGTGCGATGTTGTCAAACCGTGAAACTAACTAAGTCAATTCCGGTTCAACTTCTTTTCCATATGGTAGCATAATTGGTAAAAATTCTTGGTCAAGGACCTAACCCATTCATATGCAAACGATTTAATCATAAACTATTCAATACCAAAGCCTACGATTTGCTGGGGCGTGTTCTCATCAAAAATCATGGTTAATCGACTGATATTCTGGTAATTCCGGTCTGACGCTAATAAGTGATACGCATGACCCGTACGAATAAACGACTCGAGTGGGACGTGACCTCATTAGACAATAGCCGCGACGCAAGCGTCTTTTTCTCATCCAACTGTATTTCAAAAACTGCTTATATGGATAAAATGCATAAGCAGTTAAAAAAAAGAAATGGTCCAAAAAACTAGATTGAATTAAAAATAGATTTCATCAATTTGGATCAAAGAGATCTGATACCTACCCCAAAACAAATCTTGTTAAGGTCCCGCCAAGCTTTTCGGCCGGGTGAAGTCGTGATATCTAACGCCAAGCTCTTTCGCCAAGTTATCCCACCGGCTAAGACTACGAACGTTAAATGACATAATAGAAAATAACGCAGTAAGCCGTTGTCATATTTCATTTAACCTTTGAACTATTACTCGGTGGGGTTAGCTTGGCGAAAGAGCTTGACGTTTGATATCACTACTTCACACGGCCAAAAAGCTTGGCGGGAATCCTTAACAAGTTTTGTTTTGGGGTAGATACAGTATATCTCAAAAGTCCCGTACCAGGTGAAATACATCCTTAAGATTTGGATATGGGTTGTTGATATAGCATGGTCGCATAGGAAGTCACCTATGGCGAATCCGATGATGCTATTCAAAATGATCTTGGAGTAATAGCCCTAGAGCTTTTGTGGATAATACGGCTACTGTTTTCACACGAAGCCTGTAATCTGACATTAAAACTAACGAATGCTAATTATTTTGCAATTATATCCCGAGAGCGCAGCGCGAGGGGTATAATTTCAAATTAATAGCATGAGTTAGTTTTAGTCTGGTTACAGGCTGAGTGCGAAAACATTTTTAGCCGTATTATCCACAAAAGCTATTGGGCTGTTTTACTGGAGTATATCCCAATTCAAAATAAATAATAGCAAAAGGATTAAGCGCAGTATTTGTGTTTATTCATATTTATAACATAATGCTACGTTTTATTAGGGTACCAATCTATCAGTTCATAAAATTATTTGTCTCCAACGAGAAGTTATAGGCGATGCTGCTGTCGGCGACTTTTTCCTGTTAAACGCGCCGCATCAACCAGGCATTGCTGAAAACCGCCGAGAGATGGCGCTGTATGTGTTCCTATACTAATTTTTAATCGCTTGCTAATAATTACCATGGGATCGAAAAACTAAAAGACTAATGCGGTAAAAATTAAAATTATTTATGCCAATAGATCGCCGAAGAAAAATTATAAGATACTAGCATAAAAAATTATAAAACTTGATGTAAAAATACGAAAATCGTAATGAATATGTCTAGTTTGCCTGCTGGTGTATATACGAGTCAAAAGACAAGTCTATTAACTAGTAGTTAGCATCTGTTTTAAAGGAAAGCTAAACCATTCCATCTTAAATTTCACTATCGCTAGTTAAGTACGAAGAAAACAAGATGCAAGTTGCGCGAAGTTTCCAACATTCGTATTAATTACGCAATAGTTACTTAAGAATCTAAGTTTGATGTTTCCACAGCGCGAGACAGCGAACGCGATTTCCTCGCATGGTATTGAAACATCATCACCTTGGACCTTGGAGGAATGATGTCATCGCAGCACACTAGCGAGTGAGTGCCGGCTTGTGCTTCTAACATGACGGCTGCGAGACCGAACCGCTCTGACCATAGCAGCGCGAACCAAAACATCTGTGATTTATTAAATTAAAGTATTCAAGAAAGTAGCTACCGTGAATATTGCCGCTACAAAGACTCGTGGAAGTTGGTTCAGCTACGCGGTAATCCACTCAAAACGAAATGCTGGGCAGATAAGTGATTGGGCAGTGTCCACTTGTTGCTCGTGGGGAGGGAGAACTAGTTTAGGGAGCATGCGCTTCATTTGAAAAGAATCTGTGCTGCCGTTCTTCACTAGCTGCAGTGAGGAATGTGAGAGCCGAGCGCGATCTTGCCAGAGCTTGTTGGGCGCATGCGCCAAGGGGTGATGAAGTGTGTCGTCACACGAACGAGACTTGGCTGTGTTGACTGCACGAACGAAGAATTCGTCTGCTAGAATGAAGATTTAGACACGTTACTACGTAATTACTATAAAGCCTGAGTGGTTTTCGTACCTCTCACATGTTTTTTGAGTGTCTTAATTAACGATACCGAAATTTAAGATGGGAGGGTTTAGCTTTACTTTAAGCTTAGCTCGACAAGTTGCGCATGCGTACAACGAAAAGGAAGAAGTGGTGTTATCGAGGAAGAGGTGGTGTTATCACTGGTAATATCCCTCTTCCTTGATAACACCATCTCTTCCTCTAACTTCCACCATGTTAGTAAGCGGGATATACACAAGGTAATCCAATTTGTATCTCCTAATCTACGCAAGATAGGGGGATAAAGTAGATTAGAAAGTTGTGTGGGATCGCGGTGCTAGCACAACACAGGAAGCAGAACAAAACTCGCATGCAAAACAAGTAGTGCAAAAATCGCATGCTGTTAGTGCAAAAACTTTTTAATTCCGGTAACAAGCTGCATATTGTACATGGAAGCTGCTCACAGTCATGTTGTAGTTTACAAATCCGCCGGGAGACACTCCCGGAAGTGACACGTATAGCCGTGATGACGTCATCAAAATGGCCACCACGCGATGTACTAAATCTCTACTATCTCCGGAACTAATTGATCAATCTTTTCGTGCGGACTATCGTTGGAAAGGTAATTTAATTTTCTAAAAGAAATGCCGGAACAATGTACGCCATAAATTTATTAGTTTCTAGGTAATTTGAAGGAAAGCACATTACGATGTCCTCAAAATAGCGACCATCCAATATGCTAATTCTCGTGTATCTCCGGAACAATTGATCAATCTTATCTTGGAACGTATCGTTGGAAAGATAATTTAATCTTCTAAAGGTAATGCCTGAACAATGTATCCCGTAAATAATTCAGTTTTTGTTTAATGTGAAGGAAAAGATAACGTGCATGTCGTGCATGTAATTATTTCTTGCCGCTTTATATGTGGTTCTTTTGGAAACGTCAATTATTAAAGCTGTGTCATATTGTTCACAGTGCGTCACTTGAGCACACGGTAATGTACAGGAAAGTAATTGTTTAATATGACAGCTCGTACCGCTCTTAGTACACTTGCAAGTCTATAGAGGCTACATTACCCTATCAGTTGTCATCCATATGAGAATATCAATTCAGCCGATTCTTGTTGCCTTCCCTTAAAAGGCTGCATGAACTATCAAGTCATCACCTGATTCTGACAACCTCATTCTGCAGATTATGATGGCCTGCGATGCTAACCTTGTGTGCGTACCTACTTTGTTTTACGTGCGATCCGCCGATGACTTCAGAATGCTGTCTGCCCTTTCTGGTGTTGCAACAAAGGCTTGAACAAAGTTTCATTCTATCCACTACCTGCCAACTCACAACCAATCATTGAAATTACAGCCATTTACAGCCATTGATCTTCTTAAGAATACTTATTATAATGTTCATGGCACGGCGAACCATGGATGAGGAATTCACATTATAGTATATTGGGAGCAGAATTCATGTGCATTTACCTTTCAAACCTTCATTGATGTTTTGACGGGAATGGAAGGCTACCCAGGATAACACTTTACCTTCGTGGTCAGCCTTGCTTCTGGTGGATTCTGACCAGTCGATCATTGGTAACGGTGCACCACATGAACATTTTGTCGTATGACGAAGACTTGTGGAGGACTCGGGCAACCCTATTCTGCTTTATTCTTTGATTGTCCTAGGTTGAGACTGGTTGTCACAGACATACTTTCTGGTGGGTGAAAGATGAGATATGCCTGTTCCATGGAATGAGTTTGCTGATGTACTAAAGGCTGTTTTAATGTTGTATGTTATCAATTGCGTGAATACATTATAGATAACAAAACGCAGAATAAAACCAATTTTCTTTGTGCTGTGAAAAGTGCAGTACCTGTCAATTTATAGCATTGTTGTCCCAATGATGCTACTTGCTGCTTGAGACTTGAATAGCTGCCTCAGTTACCCTACCGCGCATGCGCGGTCCTCCCTATAAAGGATGCGTGCTTGGGGAGCTCGTCCTTTGTCTCAAGCTGCGGCCCATTCGACAGCTCGCTGCACCTGGATTCTTCCCCGCCGTTTTCTTTCCTTTCTCCCGCAGTTCTCCCTGCCCTCGGCGACCGCTACACACCTGGCCCCAATCAGATCGTGTATGTCGCTGACTCTACAGCCTTCTCCGCCGTATCACGGCGACCGCTACACACCCGGCTTTGCACGGGATGCGCATGTCGCCTCCGACTCCAACAGATGGACGCAAGCCACCCTGAAGGAAGCAAGACTTTCAAACGGCCCTTTTCAGGGCCACCAAATCCCACGAAAGAGACCAAGTTCCTGTCATTTCACCTGTTCTGAATAAAGTGCAAATTTTCTTTTTTCTCTTCCAGACAAAAGATTTGGGGGGGGGGGGAACGCCTGCTTGCACCCCGGGACGCTCGTTAAAGCGGTGCCTGCCACCGAACTTGACGAGGTGTGCTGATAATGCTAAAATTATCAGGTTAAGATGTTTTGGCAACAAAGAAAGAACATTTTGCCAGCTCCCAGCCAGGCCGGCTAAAAATGGTTTCTTTGTGCCTAAAACATACTTAACCTACTCTCGCCCTGCCTCCCCTCTCGAGTCACCGCCTGACACATTGAGAGAAAAATGAATGCCGATAGCGTGCGCGCTGTCGCTTTTATAAGGGAGTACTGCCTCGCCCATGTGCAGTAGGGTCATGCAAGCAGGCGGCTGCACACCGGAAGAAACCTCCAGGGGAACATCACATTCGAGGAATGTAATGCTAAAATTATCAGGTTAAGTATGTTTTAGGCACAAAGAAACCATTTTTAGCCGGCCTGGCTGGGGGCCGGCAAAATGTTCTTTTTATCTTTTGATGTTGTGTTTAATGGCCCCTTGCAGTGAATATGGTTTATACAGTTGCCGATGTATCCTACGATACTGAGACGTGATTTTAATGATGTCCCCTCTCTTAGTTAATTTACGGTAAGGTGTTAGTGGTCTCTCTGGGAATCCTTTCTTGCCGTTTTGCTCATTTTACTGAGCAATAAACATATTATTATTATTATATTACCATCAATATTCAGTTTCGAATTTTGATTTATGTGTTTTCTATTTCTTCGAATTGTAGTGATTAGGATGAGACGAGATATAACCTTCTCGTCTCGTTTTCATGTCTTAGTCAAGAGTAGACCAGCACAAAGAGAATTCAGAGACAACCTCGGCCAACAAAAATAAATATTTCGTGGACTCATGGACTCATGGGCTTCATGGACTCTGCAAAATGAAATAGGCGTGGTGTTGTTATCATTTAATACAAATCAAGAAATGTTGGGCCAATGTACTAATTTTTTGCTTAATAATTATCCCCTGAACTCTGCTTCCCTACATCTTTTAGGTTCCCCTCTCTCAGAGAAATGCCTAACTATTGAAGGGTGGCACCCGTTTTCTTTTACCAACTCTCTGCTATACTCAAACAATAGGGTTACGTAAAACCAAATATGTAATAATAAATTACAGGCGAATTGTCAATGCCCCGTTTACTGCTATTTTCTTCAGGCCAAGAAGGTGGCAGTAAAGTTACTTCAACAAACGTCAACGGAAAAAAAAATTTGAATTAGGCACTCTTCTCAACAGGACTTGGTTCATTTAGGGCAGTGCTAGTTGTTGGTAGAGGTGCTGCCCTCTTCCTGTGTTGTCAGGAATGGCTTTCACTAAATTTCCACTGAGAAGGCAACATCGCCAACAACAACTATAACTATGCAAAAGGAGCCTAGGCCCACTAAGAAGATCGCCCAATTCAAATATTTTTTTTTCTGTTTACGTTTGTTGTAGTTGTTGCATGCAGAATTCTGAGCATGGCCTGAAGACGGCAGTAAATAGGCCACTGAAAATTCCCCTGTATAATTTACTATTACATACTATTTGATTTAGCGTGACCCTACTGTGTGACTATTATTCTGAAACCAACGTAAAACGACAGTTATGTCAATCTATAAGATCTCTTATACTCTCCACCATAACAAGCCAGAATGAAATATCTTATCTCCGCCACCAATTTATATTGTTGAGACCTTTGTGTGAAAAGTAATAAAAACATTCTCTGACTTGCAATAGGGAAAGGGGCCTCCTCATAACCTGATAGGTTCTTGTTGATAGCATTTCGTATGTAAAAAAAAAAACATTCCTAAATTGTTCTGTGGGTAAAAATCCAATATTTTATTAACAGTTAGCATGCTACATCGTCATGTCGGCATGCTACTGTATTAGTTTACAATATTGCTTTCACAGTTGTGAAACACTATCACATGTCATTTTATGAATAGTCAACCTTGTTTGATACATTTCATTAAACTGTAATTACGAATTCCCTTGTATATTTTAGAAATTCAAAATTCAAGAAAGTGGGAGACTTTGTAAATATTTAAACATCTGGATACCACTTTTATTTTCGCTATATTATATCGATGCTACAGCTGTAATGTTTATTCTTATGCAGTATTTATAAACAAAACTTACGAAGCAGATGACTAGGTCATCCGTTGCTCAATTTTCAATGTCGCTTTTGCAACTGTTCTACACTGCTACTGAATTACGGAGTGACATTTTTCATAAGAAAAACATTTACCTGAGAAACTCCATTTTCAATAATATTATAAAAGTTGACTATAAGGCTTTATACTAAATAGCACTATCTGCACTGACTGAAAATTAAGTGCCCGAGTTCAGCAGAAAATTAAAATTAAAACAAAGTATTTAATTTATGGGAACTATTCAATCTGTGGTATTCCGAGGATTTCATCTGATTGAAAAGATAGTGGAAAAGTTTTATCGTGGAGCAGTATCGCAGGGTTAAAGCAAATGAATAACTGGGGAAACCATTTCGTAGTAAAAAGGCTGTGTCAGAAGATGCGTTATCGCACTGAGTGGAGCAAAGAACATTCGAAGTTATGAACAAGACACGGTTAACGTTCAATACAATGTTGCAGCTGACTTAAGTTTGGAAAAAGGCTAAGTCTAGATAAAGATACCAGCTTCTTAGTAAGTTTAGTTATATAGCAAACTCAACAGAGGTTCTTCTGACTTAAAGGTTTTTTGTTTGCTTGGTCTACATAATTCTTGTTACCTAATTTGTATACATTAAAAAAAGGGAAAAAAAATACTATTTATACGTACATAGCTTCAATTTCTATTTTCAAAACTTATTATACAATTTATCTATTGTTAATATGTTATGTTTGTTTTTCCATTGCTAATTAGGTTGTGTTATTTATACATTATATTATTGTGGGGTTGAATTCACATTTTCAATGTGGATTTTGTTGCTGTATCAATATGATATCATGATGGAGATTCGTTTACGATGATGAAGATTATTAAGCTTCATCTCAGCCATCAGGATAATGATGACAAATGTTGTTAATTTAATAAATGATGCTAATATTCTATCTCCACAGGGTCCTCTTAAAAGAATAAAAAATCTGGTCTACTAATTTTCAGAGTAGGTTATTTTTTGGGACCCTATGGAAGAGCGATGTGTGTTCTGTGTGCATTTTAACTAGTCATTAGTTGAAACTCCTCCATTTTTTTAGTTAATAAGTCGAACGGGTGACCTTCAAATTACAAAGAAACAAAGTTTAAAACGGCTATAATCATTCCGATTTTGTTGGGGTGGGGGATTGAGAAGCGGAAGACAGGTTGGCGATTTTTTGTTTTCATTGCTATTTCTTTGTAATTGATCTGTGGTTTGCTATTCGTATCTTTTTATTCATTTATGTTGAATTTTACTTATCTGTTCAGCTAAGCTGGTAATTTAGTTTTAATTGTAACTCGCAATACAGTGTCGCCCATCAACGATGGACAGAATCCATGGCTTCCTTTAACCCATGGTCGGTCTACACCAAAATAGTGTACAGTGGATGCCACATAATTGTCGGACTGGCAGTGGCATTGTTCGCAGACCACTCATTTAGTGCTGGATCATATAATTTGAACCCTCTTCCTCTGTAAAATACCAGCATGTGGTTTCTGACGGTTCCCTTGTTGAGACACCATACCCCCTTTACATCCATTGGTTCGTTCGCAATGACTTTCATTTCCCAAGTTCCCTCTACAGGATCATACAGTTCCACTTCAATCACATTGACATTCTTGGTGTTAACTACAAACAACTTCTCATTCCAAGCAACACAATCAATCATTCTACTCTGCGTGTTGGGACAAGGAACAACTGACCACTGCTTATGTTCCCTGTCATAACGCTGTAAATTCATAGTTTCTCTTCCAACAGCATATAGATGATCACCAATTGCAACCAATGATGGATGCAGGCACTCTTCTTGTAAAGATGCTAGTAATGATGTCGTTCTGGTCACTGGATCATACTGTTGCACAATCAAAGATTCTTGTTCATCATGATAGTCATTGAATCCACCAACAATGTATAACTTATCCTTTAGCTCTTCTACTGCAGCACCATGAACTGGCGTTGCGAGCTTATCGATCGAGTAAACTATGTTCGAGGTTGGATCATACTGGTAAATTGTTGGCGTGATCACACCGTCGTACGTGCTACCACCAATTATAAATATGCAGCCATTGTATGATGCTATGGCAGCCCCATCACGGAAATAAAATGGTATCGCCACCGTTGCCACCCACGTTTCGTCTAACCGAAACATGGTTCTACCAAGTCTTCTTCCATAGTTGGGCAGTCTGGTAAAACATACTACACTTTGCCCCGAGATAGGTTCAGGAGTATCAGAATGCACAAGTCGCTGCGCGCACAGGTCTAGTAACAGGTCTTTAATTTCAAAATTAACCAGAGTGTTAAGGATAACATCATCAGCCAGCAGAAGTCCCAAGTAAAGGTTAGACAATGTGTGCAAATCAATGCTAGCAATCAAATCAGGAAGTTCACCTTGTCGTTTGTTAATGTTGTATTTGCCCCACTGCATCATTGCTACAAGGGCAATGTTGCTGCTTCCCAGCCAGTCTGGATGACGCAGCAGCGTTTTGATCTGACGACCTTCCAGTTTGAGGAAATCTGTTGTACGGCTAGCTTGAACAAAGCCAGAAGCTACGAAACGCTCTATTTCAGATAATGATTCTTCGTCTTGGTGAGCTTCGCTTAGCGTCCACAACTCGGCAAAATAATCCACATCTAGTTTTTTCTTCATTTCGCACCAACAGTAGTTGTAGAGTGTGTCAATGCCTAAAAACCTTGATGCTTCCACGACTTTGCCCAACATATTGTCAGTAATTTTCGAAGTGCACGAGTTGTACAAATAATGCAAGATGACTCTAAAAATGCAAGCCTCAATTTCTGATAGACTGACAATGCCTGCTTCGACTTCCTCTTTGGCTACTATGGATGGGAAATATTCATGGAAATAGTCACTGCCCCTTTGCAAAACATTCATGTGAGCATTAAATACTTGGTTGTGGCATACAATGGTGACGTTGAACGGAGGCATCGGAATGAATTCAGCATTGCCACAACATACTGCCACAGTATGGTCTTTCTCTTCTAGGTGATTAGAAGGTGCATCTTCCAGAGTCATTGAAGCATTGTCTGCTGACAAAAACTGGAATTCATCATGCGTCACTGGGAGTTCATTGGCCGGCGTTCCATGGGCTTGATCCACTGGCATTATCTCCTAAAACAGAAAATGAGTTCACCTTCGATTTTACTAAATTATACAAGCCTATAATCTTTCACACTGTTACAGTTCATCGCAATTAAAATTGGCAACGAACGAAAGTAGACCGTATATGATGTAGCATGAGTGACTTCTGGCGACAATATCATAGATAAGAAAACAAAACGAACTCGTTTGTTGCTTAAGGTAAGGTTTAACTGATCCGAAGTCAAAAACAGCAAAGGAACACAAATAAACTTTCCTGTAAGGTTTCAGATATACTACACGTCCACGTGAAACCTTACTGCTGTACGCAAATGTTTTACCATTTTTACTTTTGCACACGATACATTAGCTAATGAGCATTCAATTGGCTAAATGTCATCGCTGGAAAATGTTTAAACACTAATAGTCTTAGTGGACTTAGCACAGCTCATTAAGAGTTTGTACGAGTCCTTGAAAACCTGGAAATGTCCTGGAAAAAATAATAAAATTCCATGCCTGGAAAAGTGCTTATTATTATTGCTTTGTTGGCAAGAAAATTTTGAAATATGGGCTCGGGTTTTAATGGTATTTACATGTAAAATGGTTGGATACATCAGTAAAGTTTTACATGGACTAATCAGTACAGCAACACTGCAGTATATGTGTGTATGTATAGTATACATGTACATACACGTGACTGGGCTGTGTTACAAATTTATCCCTCAGCAGCCAAGGTGTTAAGTTAAAATCGTGAAATAATGAAGCTAAAGCCCATCCCGTAAATGGTAGTTTCTTTATTGCCAAAACATATTAACCTGATAATTTAGCATTACATTCCTCGAATGTGATGTTCTCCTGGAAGTTTCTTCTGGTGCGCAGACGCCTGCTTGCATATCCCACTGTGCATGCGCATCGCAGTCCTCCCTTATAAAAACGAGAGCGTGGACGCTTTCGGCATTCATTTTCCTCCAGAAGTACGTCTGTGCGTTCACCTTTTGGATTCGAGACCAACGATGGCTGCCACTCCCGAAGCTCCCGCTTCATTGGCCGCGATCCCGCGTGCTCTTACTCCCTTCGCACTCGGCGCCTGATGGGTCTCCGCTCTCGACCTCGCTGGCGGGCCAGCGCCTTCTGCCTCTTTCAGCGCAGTCCCCTTCGCTGATGTAACAGCTCCCTCGAAGTCACCTCTCCAACCTGGACAACGGACTCCGCCTTCGTTCCCTTGGACCTTTCTTCCCTTCGCCTGGAGCTACAAGTAGCGAAGGAGAATTACCGTGAAGCCAAGAAAAATCTCCGTCGTGCATCGGCTGCCCTTTGTTCGCCTGCACGCAACTCTCTGCTGGACCTTTCATCCAACTCTTCCCGAAAGGGAATTAGCGTCAGTCGCAGTGAAGTACACGACATCGTCCACGACGCCGTTCAGAAACTGAAAGACAACCCGATGCCTCTGCCATTGTGCACGTCTTCTGCCCGCCACGCCCTCACCAAGGACTGGATCGCCTCGACTTCAAGCAACAAAGGTCACAAGCGCTCGGCCCCTTCGCCACCGACCAACGCCTTAAAACGAAGGACCATTTCTCCCTTCGCCAACAGGACTCCTCTCTCGGACCCACCACCGGCACAAGAGTCTCCTTCACCCGCCGCTTTACCAACCAACAAGCATGTCCGCTTCCCGGACGACCCTGCTGAGGACCTAACACTGCCTTTGGCATCCCTCCTTAAAACAGTCGAGGAGACTGTACCTGACTGTTTCCTGTTTAAGCCTTCACAATCTGCCGATGCTCCCGTCATAAACAGAGGCCTAAAAACCTGTTTCGGTTTTGCCCTTCGGGACAAAGATGCCAGGCCACGTAACCTACTTGGTCAGTCAACTACACTCCTCACATGCCTCCTTCGTAACGAAGGAGCCCTTCTTGGCAAAGGCGAACCACTCATCCTTGACAAAGATCCACTGGCCCCTCGCCCGGGACGTGAAAACAGCTTCTTTCATCCTCTTGGGGACGGCGCCACAAACCCACGGAACTTCGACACCTATTCCGAATGCGAATTTCTCTGCAGCGAGGTCAAGATGGATTTTGGGACTCCTCTCTCCATCCCCAAGAAAGCCGAAATCCAACGTTCGTACTTTTTGAAAACGATAATTGCCAGCGCCTAAGCCTCCGTGCTGCATCACAATCCGACGTCTTAAACACGGCCGTTAACGCCTTGTGCGAAAAACTCTCCGCCGATGCTAGCCCAGAAGAGATATGCAATCTTGCTTCGCTAACCTCTCAACTTTTCCAGAAGGCAAGTTTTGCGACTTACCATTCCCTCAACTGGGCTACAAGAGCCCTTTTCAACAACACACTTCTCCTGTGGGAAATCGCCCTTTCATCCTCAAATAATTTGAACGTTTCCACTTGCCACCGGCTCCGCAATCAACCTATTCATGAGTTTGACTCTTTTCCAAGGTTTGATTCCAATTATTGCCTCACATCTTGATATATCACGAAAGCTGAAACCAAAGCAAAACATGTTTTCCCACCCCTTTCAAAGGAACAGGCATCCAAATCCCCGCCTTTCAATGGACGAATGTATCAGAACTCCCGCACCTCCGTCGGTCAAAACGAACAACAATTCTTCCTTTCAGCCGAGAAACCAGCAGTCCTTTCGGCCCGATGCTCCACGCTCTCGTCCCGTCCAGCGTAACCAAAAAACGAGCCGCAACTCCAGATCGACGTAGCTGCATCTCGTCACCAGGCGGCAGGAGCTCCTTTCGCAAAAACCAACAATGATGCCTCCCGCCTTTCCTGCCTTCCAGTCGGAGCAAGACCCCGCCGTTTTCTCCCAGCTTGGCAAAACCTCACTTGCAACACAGAAATCCTTTCCATTATCAAACACGGCTTTCGTCCGACCCTTCGAACTCAACCACCCCTACAAAAGTCACCCCCTTGGACCTTCACCACACCAGTATCAGAATCCCTTTCATTCGAAATCTTGGAACTACTACGAAAGGAAGCCATCGTAGAATGTCACTCACCAGGTCTGGGGTTTTACAGTTCAATCTTCACCCGAACAAAGAAATCGGGAGGTTCCCGCCTAACCTTGAAACCACTCAAGTATATTTACAACGAACACTTCAAGATGGAGACATTAGAAACCATCCGCCTTTCGTTCCAACAAAACGATCGACGTGGAAGATGCCACCTTCACCTCCCGCTTCATCTGGCGATAACCCACCTCTTTCGTTTCATCTACAAACGGAAGATTTACGAATTCCGTTGCCTTCCCTTCTGCCTGAATGCGACACCAAGAATCTTCCCCATGGTTCTGTAACCAATATTGGCATATCTCCGCCAGCATCAGATTCAAGCCAGCGCCTACCTGGACAACTAGGCTCTCGACGACCTGGACCCCGAAAGATTGAAATTCAACAGAGAGAAGACCATCTTCCTACTAAACACTCTGGTATTTGGAGTAAACTTCTTGAAATTCCGCCTTTCACCGGCCCAAGTTTTCACGTTTCTCGGAGCCTCTTTCGACCTACAACGGCCAGAATCAGCCCTTCACCAGACCGCATAGAAGACCTTCTCCTTCACATCCGGCTCTTTCGGAAACAAGCAAGCTTCTTCCCCCAGTAACTAAACTACCTAATTGGGAAAATGGATGCTATGGCAAGCCTCATCCTTACGGCCGATGGATGGTCAGGCCCTTCCACCATCACCACATCGACAACTGGACGATTGACCAGCTGAAACCGGACAAACAATGCCCGTTCGGGATAGATTTTCCCTTTGAAACTTTACTATGGTGGTCCAACATAACAAATATCTCAAACACTACTCCTCCACGAACCCTCCCCCGACCTCCTCATTCTCACGGACGCTTCGAAAGTCGGCTGGGGTGCACACCTAAACAACCACGAAATTTCAGGACGTTGGCCAACATCGTGCGAAGACCACATCAACATACTCGAACTTCGTGCAATTCACCTGGCCCTTCAACACTTCCTTCCACAAATTCGAAATCAAGTAGTCCAGATCCAAGCCGACAACACAACAGCCTTGGCCTACATCCGAAAGGAAGAAGGAACTAAATCAAGATCCCTGCACCTCGATTGACTTTCGAGATCTTCAATCTGTGCATCCCAAACAACATCACCCTACTACCCTTGCACATCCCAGGCAACAGAAATGTGATTGCAGACTCTCTATCTCGTCGGAAGCCACCGTCGGCTGAATGGCTCATTAAGAAATCCATCTGCGAATCTCTTTAACATCTGGGGTGCATTGATGCTAGACCTGTTTGCCACGAAGCACAATGCCAGACTTCCCCTCTACATCAGCCCGATCCCGGATGAAGGAGTAATAGCGGTCGACGTCCTGACCTTTCCATGGCACAACTTTTTTGCTTACCTGTCCCCCCCCCCCCCCCCCCCTTCAAACTGCTACCACAAATTCTCCAGAAAATAGACAAAAGCCAGAGCCTATTCCTTCTAATACCCCCACTCTGGCCATCAGCAGCGTGGTTCCCACTCCTCCTAAACCTAGTAGTCGACGCTCCCAGAAGTCTACCCCTTCAACCAGATTTTCTGTCACACCAGAAAGGCTCGAAGTTACACCCAAACCTCGCAAACCTCAACTTGCACGGGTATCTACTATCATCAAACTCCTCAAGAAGGCTAGAATTCATCAAGAAGAGGCCGAACGCATCACCTTTATAGCAACCAGGGACTCCACTAACAGAATGTACAACAGCCACTGGTCAAAGTGGATTAATTAGTGTATCGTGAAACGTACAAATCCAATCGACCCCCCGCTACCAGACCTCCTAAAGTTCTTCACAGACCTGTTCAACATCAATAAACTTAAAGGATCAACCATCCTAGTCTATCGCTCAGCTCTAAACTCAGTCTTCAAAGCCGCCAACAAAACCAAACTCTTAGACGACTATTGCTTCTCTTCACTGCTACGTTCTTTCGAAAACGAACGCCCCACAACCAGACGAACCGTAACCGACTGGGACTTATCCCTCGTTCTACAATCTCTAATGAAATACCAGTACGAACCCATGCAAGACAGCTCCCTTCACCTCATGACCCGCAAAACTGTCTTCCTAGCAACCCTAGCAGCCAGCCTTAAATGTTCCGAGATTCAAGTCCTTTCCGCGGACCAAGCTTACTGCATTTTCGGCCCGAATTTCTCCTCAGTTACGACGTTACACCCAAGATCATCATTTAGAGCAAAAACTCAAAAACCATCCGAACCATCAAAACCAATCACGTTTCCTGCCCTTTCCAATATTACGGGCAACGAATCTGAATGCCTCCTCTGCTCGGTCAGGGCCCTACGTTTTTACCTTGCTCGCACACAACAAGAGGACATTCGCAGAGGCAGAAATCAACTCTTTCTCCCCGTCGACCTCCAGTACGGCGAAACATCAGCTCCTATGATATCACGCTAGATAAAGATGACAATTTTTCGCAGCCTACGAAAAACAAAACACGAGCAAGAGCCTGAGGGTAACGGCACAAGAAGTAAGAGCTATCTCCACATCATGGGCCCACCACAACGCCACCCCAATAGAAGAGATCCTGGCAGCAGCTTCATGGTGCCATCAATCAACTTTCACGTCCCATTACTTAAGGGACATGTCAAGAGAAGAATCTGGACTACACCGGTTGGGACCGATCGTCGCAGCCAGGACTGTGGTCAAGCCCCCTTAAGCAGTCAGAACGAGGCAGAAGCAAGCCGTCCATGGAGGAAGCAAGCCATCCAGACGGAAGCAAGACCCACTAAACAACAGCCCCTTTCAGGGCCACCAATCCCTACGAAAGAGATCCAAGTTTCTGTTCACATTGTTCTGAATAAAGTGCAATTTTTTCTCTTCCAGATAAAGAATCTGGGGATTAAGCCTGCTTGCATCCCGGGGCGTCCGTCAAGGTGGTGCCCGCCACCAATTTTGACGAGGTCTCCTGATAATGCTAAAATTATCAGGTTAATATGTTTTGGCAATAAAGAAAGAACATTTTGCCGGCCCCCAGCTAGGCCGGCTAAAAATGGTTTCTTTTTGCCTAAAACATACTTAACCTAACTCCCGCCCTGCCTCCCCTCTCGAGTCACCGCCTGACATTGAGAGTAAAATGAATGCCGAAAGCGTCCACGCTATCGCTTTTATTAGGGAGGACTGCGACGCGCATGCGCAGTGGGATATGCAAGCAGGCGTCTGCGCACCGGACGAAACCTCCAGGAGAACATCACATCCGAGGAATGCTAAAATTATCAGGTTAAGTATGTTTTAAGCAAAAAGAAACCATTTTTAGCCGACCTGGCTGGGGGCCGGCAAAATGTTCTTTCTTTGTTGCCAAAACATCTTAACCTGATAATTTAGCATTACATTCCTCGAATGTGATGTTCCCCTGGAGGTTTCTTGCGGTGCGCAGGCGCCTGCTTGCATATCCCTACTGCGCATGTGCGTGGCAGTACTCCCTTATAAAAGCGTTAGCGCGGACGCTTACGGCATTCATTTTTCCTCCAGAGGTGTCTCCACGCCACCTCGCGCCGCAGTTCCCGTGTCTTTCACCCGGAAAATTGGATTCTACCCGATGGCCGGCGCTTCCGAAGCTCCCACTTCGCTCGCCGCTCCCTCTCATGCTCTCTCTCGTCCGCAAGCCACTGCTTTCACCCTCGGCGACCGCAAGCCACTGCTTTCACCCTCGGCGACCGCTGGATTTCCGCCCTCGATCTCGCCGCCGTTGGCCCGATCCCTGCCGTTGCCCCACTTTCAAGCGTCAATGGTTACGGACTCTCCCTTGCAGCTGGCCAGCGTACCCCACCAGCCGAGCCGTTGGACCTTACGGCCCTACAAGAGGAGTTTCAATGGGCAAAAGACATCTATCGGGAAGCCAAGAGATCCCTTCGACTTGCATCAGCCGCTTCCCGCTCGCCGGCCCGTAATTCCCCCTTGGATTTATCTTCCAACTCATCCCGAATAGGCAGAAGTGTCTCCCGTAGCGAAGTCCGGAATATCATCAAGGAGACGGTTCGCGTAATGCAAGACAATCCCATGCTGCCTCCCTCTTGCACGTCCTCCGCCTGCCACACTCTTACGCAAGCCTGGATAACCTCTACCTCGAGCCGCGACTCCCGCAAACGGGACTCGCCGTCTCCCGCGGGCGCTCCCAAGAAACGAAAGCTGTCCTCTCCTTCTCACCCGCAAGCTTCGCCTGCTGCCGCCTCCCCGGCTAACGTCGATGCTCCGCCGCCGACGGCTCACTCTTGTCCAGCAAGAGGATCCACTTCCCGGACGATGCCGCCGACGACCTCACTTTCTCCCTGGCTTCACTTCTAAAGACGGTCGAAGAAACTATTCCCGACTGCTTTCTTTTCAAACTGACACAGTCAACCAACGCTCCCGTGATTAACCGTGGACGTAAAACTGGCTTCGGCTTCGTCCTTAGGGACTCAAAACCACGCAACCTTCTTGGACAATCCACCACGCTGCTAACATGCCTCCTCCGCAATGAAGGCTCTCTGCTCGGTAAAGGCGACCCCCTCGTTCTCGACAAAGAACCACCGCCCCCTCGACCTGGACGTGAAAGCAGTTTTTGTTGGTTGTACAGATAGCCTACATAGTAATCTATAGTTGGTTCTTCTCAGCAAAGAGAACTTGTGTATATTATTCATAGTATGATCTCAAGGAATGTTTGAAGCCTGAAAGTAAATGTACTGTCCCCCAGTTCAGGAAAGAGCGATGGAAAAGCCTGGTCGGCAATTATGCACTATGTTTGCCTGGAGAAAGAAACATCCGGCTTATCGAGCGCTTTAGCCTGGTGGAGAGTTAACTTCCGGTTTGGGGTGGAGCGAACGCTCACTCGTGTTCTTATGTTGATGCAGGCAACATGGGCTTTAAGCTGCAGTCATGTTGTTTAAGCCACGTTTGTTCAAGCCATGTTTGTGCAGTTTTGCAAGTATTGTAAATTTAACTAATTTCAAATGCAATGTCACTGTTAAATAAACAGTTGAACTTTAAAGTATTCTGGAACTCCTTTGAACGGTAATAGTAATTTGTAGGACTAAGAAATTTCCAACAGTTTTTTCCGCCCGTTTGGCGATGGCGCCACTAACCCAAATAACTTCGCAACCTACCCCGAGTGTGAATTCATATGCGGCGAAGTAAAGATGGATTTCGGCACCGCTTTATCGATCCCCAAAAAAGCTGACATCCCTACTTTCGTCCTGTACGAAAACGACAAATGCTTACGGCTAAGTCTCCATGCCATGTCTCAAGCCGACGTTCTCAACACAGCAGTGAACGCCTTGTGCGAAAAATTATCCCCGGACGCAAGCCCCGAAGAACTACGTAATCTTTCTTCCCAAATCATGCAGCTCTTTCAGAAGGCAAGCTTCGCCACGTACCATTCCATTAACTGGGTGACCAGAGCTCTCTTAAACGACACCTAACTTCTCCAGGAAATTGCTCTTTCATCCGCCGCTAACTTAAACGTATCCACGATGCACCGTCTCCGGAATCAGCCCATCCACGAGTCGGACACGCTCTTCCGTGGGTTAATCCCCTCTCTCGCCCCCCCACTTGGAAATTTCTAGAAAACCGAAACCACTAAAACAAATTTCCAACTTTCACCCAGCTCTGAAGAACAAACAGCCCACTCCTCGCCTCCCCGCAGACAATTGGAATAGGCCTACGACTCCCGCTCCATCGCCTCGCTCTTTCGTCCGAGAAACGCGCAGCCCTTTCGGGCAGACCAGCCCTGCTCTCGCCCCGGCCAGCACAACTAGAAGCAAGCCGTTACTCCAGACCGACGAAGCCGCCACTCGTCACCAGGGGGCAGACGCGTCTTTCGGAAAAAACAGCAATGACGTCTTTCACCCGTCGTGCTTTCCAGTCGGGGCAAGATTACGCCGATTCCTCCCAGCCTGGCTACAATTAACATCACACACAGAAGTCCTTTTCATTATCAAACACGGTTTTCGCCCGGAATTCCTTTCAAAACCCCCGCTCCTGCCGACACCGCCATGGGATTTCTCTCCACCAGTAACCCCACCGCTTTCCTTCGAAATTTCAGAACTCCTTCGGAAAGACGCAATACGGGAATGCAGCAAGCCAGGCCCGGGCTTCTACAGTTCCATCTTCACTCGACCAAAGAAGTCAGGAGCCTCCCGTCTAATATTCAACATGAAACCTCTTGTAATGTCCTAGGCGGGGACACACCTTAGCCCAGCGTGGGCACCATTGGTAATAAACACACGGACTACCAGAGTGTAGGCTACAGCTGATAAGACAGCGAACTTCCTGTTTACTGCTCTTTAAATACAGGTAAGTCATGTGATACACTTAAGACAATATACAATTATGGAACAGCCTATTTAGTGGTTAAAGGGTTATCTTGGTAGGGTTAACATATAGACATGAAATTGATGGCTGCCATTGTGGAGCACACAAGTGACGACTCCACAATGCAGCGAGCGAAAAAAAAACAGAAAAAAAATAATCTAAGCCTAGCTGGAAATAAAATCATGATTACTAAGGCAAGATGTATTTTTTAGTGCACTACCTATTTTTAAAGAAAGATACATAATTTTTCGCTTTCGAGGAAAAACTAAACACTATTTTTGAAAGCTGTTTTACAAAAATAAAGAACTGAAGATGTACATGATTAAGCAAAAAATTAAACATTAATAAACTGGC
>JAHWFP010026941.1:0-53082 GCA_023313725.1 Lithobius niger
TGTTATGGCATTTGGACAGCACTGGCAGTGACCCTCACTGTCGGCTGGCACCCCCCCACTAGACCACCTTGACCACTACTGACTATGGCTAACTGTGACACGACGAATACCCAACTTGACGGCAGAAAATCTTCTGTTTGTTAATAGACGGTGTACGATTTCAAACACTAACGTCAGTCACTATTTACAGTTCCACAATCAACAGCTCTAACATCGGCCATGTAGATGCAAACACATTTCAGAGTGATTCAGAGAACTATACACGATTCAGAGACTATACACGATGTTTTGCTTAATTAAGCTGAGGGACGATTTTTCTGAACTCAACTAAATTTTCAATCCCGAAGGGTTCACAGCTTTTGCCGCTGCACTGAATTTATGAACGATTTCATGCGATAACGCCAACGCTGATGCAAGTGCTTACGAAGAAGCTTGCCATTGTCCTTACCCTGTGTAACACATTGCGCTAGAAGAGTTTAAACAGGCACAAAGTTACCGATCTTCTTACTGTAGCCTAACGGCCTCCATCAAAGAAGCACCCGACCGCGACTAAGCTTCGACCTTCCTGGCATCTAAGCCACTAGGCCCCTCAACGAACGCTATACCCTAGCGGATTCCTGCATAGCCGCCTGCTACACACCGGTTACACGAGATAGAAGGGGGAAATAGAACGAGTTCCCATAATTAACGGCAAGGTGGATCCTGCGGGCTCAAGTGCCGACTCGGGCAACGACTGAAATTCTGTCACTCAAGCAATTGTGCCACGTACATCATCAAGAACAAAACATAAACTTGGTGCTCAGCACGTTACACGAAGCTCTCCATCAGAGGGAGCTCTTCCATATCTCTACAACAATCGAATATGTCAAGCCCTAAGGGTAAACAATGGCCGGAATCTCCGTAATACTGAATAATAACGGACATTCGAAAATTTAAACGCACGGGACAATTAAAAAACTAACGACTCCCATCCTGTCTACCATCCAGTTAACACAAAGGAACAATTTACGTCATATTTACAGATATAAAATATTACGAGTAATTAAACTTCAAAACCTCCGGTAAGCTGGCCGACGTTTTAAACAAGAATTTAAAGCACAGCTTCAAGTGAGATACCTTTAAGTTGCAAGTTTTTTATACACCATATTGCAAGCATGTTGTAAATTAATGCAACCATACTGTAATCCTGAAACTTTGCAGAACAAGCACGCATTTAGTATTAACACAACACAAGCTAGAGCTCCTTAAAGTTTCAAATTTAATGATAACTATACCTAGCAGAAACCACTAACGTGACCGCAGATACCATTAAAGTTTACAGTGTAGCATAGCTAGATTTAAGAAACTAGGGTTTACATTCCTAGTAGACCACTACTAGATGAACAGCAGACTATAATTACAATGTTTACATTATGGAAACAATTAAGAGTGAAGAGATTGCTGTAACGGTTTTGAATTTTAAAGCCATAAAATTCACAGTAATGGATCGGGTGAACGTAAAACTGAAACATTAACTTAAATGACTGTGATCAGGCGATTAATATAAGATCAACACTAAATAACTAGATGTTTGTGCACAGATATTAAGGCCAGTACACCGCAGAACCACACTAGTATGACAGCTGTCAAGTTGTCAGATCACGACCTCCACCACACCTTACAGACCCGTAGCACACAACCGCACTGATCTGAAGTAGATAAATGGATAGTACACAGTAGATATTCCAAACGCTACCATCTTGAACGGGATGGAGGCAGGCGGCCTCAATGATATGTACTGCACAACCAGACAGCTAAGTTGCAGTGAGTGTGCATTGGTGGCATTGATATCTTCATAGATCACTTTGCAACTTCGAAAATGATTACTTATTAACGTTTTCTAACTACATCTCAAAATAGCTTTTATTCTTTCATACCCAGTTTTCTTTAAAACTATTTTCGTTAAAAAAACTGGCAACAATGCTTGAAGAAAAAGCAAGCGTCTAGGTTAGGGTCCGATTGGGAGAGGGTAGGCCTTCCTGAGAAATAGAAAGTGGGGCCCTCTTTTCCCCAAAAATTTGAGGACTACGTTTTTTTTTTGCTATGTAACCCCCAGATTACTTAGCATTCTGTGTGAATTGTAAGCATTTTTGCGCGTTCCTTTGCACTATAGAAGGTTCCGAAGTACATGATGAACCTGATGTCAACATGATGACATCATGTCACCTGATGTCAACATGTCAACATGATGAACCTGATGAACATGATGTCAAAAAGCAACAGTATATGATGAACCTCCCCGGGATCCCTAGGCACTGGTCTAGGTGTCATGGTCTTTTACTAAAAGACAGAATTTGGCGTGACAGAATTTGTCTTTGGAGAGCTTCGAAAGAGGTATTTTGCTAACTCAATATCAAACACTTTTAATAGGCCTAGTATTCAATTGATATTAGGCTACCTTTCTGTCACTGCCAACAAAATTAGAAAGGTTTCATTCTTGAATCACCTACAGTTTGTCTTTTAAAAGAATATTTCTATGAAGACTAATTTAGAGTTTTTTTTTCAGCACCAGTGATTGGTAAGCTTATGACCAAGTTCGACTATAGCGTCATGCTTTGTACTGGATGCTTACTCATAAGCTTTTCCCTCATTCTTTCATCCTTCACTGCATCTTACTGGCAGATAGTGATTACTTATGGATGCATGCAAGGTAATCAGCTAGATTTATTTATAACTAATGGATACAATCAAGGTAAACAACTGGAGACACCCAGCATATCGATCCATACAAAGTAAACGGCTAAACAAATTAATTATTAATAGTAGTTTATTACCAAATAATGACATGAATACATGCTAATTAAACCGTTAGATGTCCTCATAATTCATGGATTCATGCCATAACATATAAATCTATGCAAATTAAACTCATGCGAGTAGTGTAAGGATGCAGCCAATGTAGGCTGCTACATTTATTAATAATGCATGGTCAGATTCAGGGTAAAACACCAAAGATACTCATAACATGTGGATGAATGCTGCGTGTATTTACAACGTAGGGGTGGATGAATGAAAAGTAAACTGCTCGATTTTGAACAGATTAGTTTAAGAAAATGAATAGGGAAATGGAATCTAAATCCAAGATCTAGAAAAAGATTAAATGCGATATGAAGGTTTTTTTCATTTTCTTGATGTGAACAATCCTTCATTTCGTTTGTGTCATATATTTCAGTTTGACCTTGCATACATATACTACCTGAATAATGGTACGTACAGTACTATTATAGTTTACAATTGCAGGTGTTTTGTTGCTCATTCTTTTTTCTTCATCCCTACAGGCTTAGGCACCAACTTTGTGGTGTCAGCTTGCAACTTGACCATTGGACAGTATTTCAAGAAGCGTCGGTCATTGGCTATGGGCATAATGTACGCCATAGCTGGGGTAAATGGTCTCATCTCTCCAATACTATTTAACTGGTTACTAGGAATATTCCATTTTCACGGAGTTTTGTTGATTACTGGTGCATTAATTCTCCATCCTTGTGCTTTGTCGATGTTGGTTAGGCAGCCAAATTGGTATCGGGATAAACACGAACAGAAATCTGAGATCCTGGAATTGGCAATACAAAATTCTGAAAGAAAAGTGGTCGTCGTTAACGGAACAGACACAACAAAGAACAAAGGCAGTGATGGTGAGATAAAATATGTGCAAGTGAATGGTAATGATGAGGCAAATGATGTTCACGTGGATGATGATTGCGATGATGAGACAAAAGATGTTCATGTAGATGATGAGACAAAAGATGTTCATGTAGATGATGAGACAAAAGATGTTCATGTAGATGATGCGACAAAAGATTCACGCATTCATTTGAATCTTAACGATGCCTGTGTTGAAGTAGGTAATGAACGGAACAGATTGTGTGTTTTGCCAAACCAAGATGGCGAAAAAGCTTCTGAAAAGAAGGATTCGGCAGTGATGCGGTTGCTAAAGGAAATTCGCGAAGATCTAAAACTTTTCAAAGATGGCATTTTCTTGCTCATGGTATTTAATCGCACCTTTGTCATGATCACAGTAACCTATTTTTTGGTCCTTTTACCAGACTTCGTGGAAGTGGAAATCAAACCACACATCACCAAGAAAGAAGTGGCATACTTACTTTCCATGGCATCTATTGGAGGTGTCCTTATCCGCTTAGCAATCGGGTGGATACTCGATAAACTTCCTTGGCCCAAGAAATATTCCATGGCTGGTATATCGCTGTGCATGGGTGTGACAGTGTTTGTTTTTCAGTTTTCAACAGTTTATACTCACTTGGTCTTAGGAAGTGTTTTCTTTGGGTTGTGGACGGGCATGATCGTTGTGGTGCAGTACGTTGTAGAAATTGAACTTATGGGTCGCAGACGGGTTCACATGGCAAATGGATTGACACGTTTTGTTGCTGGGGCTTCAAATGCCATTGCCGGTGTACTGATAGGTAAGTTACCAGACTGTGTGAATAAGTTACTCATTAAATTGCTTTCGGGGACAAGTATACAGGGTGTCCCAGAACGTACGCCTTTATCTCATTGTTTAAAAAAATGGGAACCACAAATGATACCAACAAACGGTGTTTTTTAGTTGAAAGCACAACTCACCAAATTTAATAAATCTTCACGTGAGCACCCTTTGTTGCACGTAGAATTTATAAATGGTATATTTGATGTCCCGCTACATATTCTCTAACATTTGTATGCTTTCACACTTCCAGTTTACTTGAACTGCTGCATCTACCTAGTAATTGTTTTGTCTGTAGGTGCCTTATATCCAGGATATCTCCAACGATACTACCTTTGAACTGAGACGATTGACTTTAACTCTGCTAGCCAGAGAAGGCACATAGCCATTTGCTGAACGGTGGCCATTTTCATAATAAATTAGCCGCACGTATCACGCATGGCACACACAAAGTGCCGCACACGAGGGTGCAGCTGCCATTGCGGAAACTTAGTGAGTTGTACTTTCAGTTAAAAACAAATCGTTTGTCGATATCGTTTATGGTTCCCGTGTTATTAAACAATGAAACAATGTGCCAGAGTACACCCTGGCACTCCCTGTACAAAGGCACACATGGCCATTCTGATGTGACCTATTTGGAATAAAACTTGTTTTTGTTCCAATGTTTTGTGAAACATTCACGATGGGAAAATTTGTCTTAGGTTCAAGATTTTTTCTCAGTTAAAAGATTCATCAAAAAAATCTCGTTAAGTTTCTATTCAAAGGGATATCTTTTTGTTGTTTTCGTTCCATACGAAGTCAGGCTGGATAAACCACATACCAGTTTACAGAAGCTCTTACATATCCAAAGGAAAACGTTTCCTTTCTGTCGAAGATAATATCCTGCTTTCTTCAGTCAAATGTTGCATCGTTTTGGTATGGGTTCTTGCGCAACCATTAGTCAATTTTCTGTAATACTACCATTAATCTCCTATTAAGCAATTGTTGAAGCAAGGGCTCACCCTCTTATGGTCACAGGTCATGAATATGGAATAGCTAACACCCTCCCCGTAACTCATCGCTTTTCCGCGTGAAAATATTACCTAAAAGCTTCACTTAAAAGCTTTACTAAAGCTTACAAATCATCCCATGTGATTCACGATGAGGAAGTACCATTTCCAGGAAGTTTGCTCCAGTCCGTAAGTTAGCAGTCAGCACTTGTGGATTACTCTCTCCAGGTAACAAGATGGCGGCCTTTGCTGACGTATCAGACTGCAGTCGTCTTAATTACAAAGGTGTGTGGTTGGAATTGGTTCATATATTGGACTTGGGGGGGGGGGGAAGGATCTAATAAAAGTGAATTTGTGAGTAGTGAGAATAATGAACTTTCCGTCTGATGGAGTAAACGTCCTTCCCGAAAGGAAGTCAATTTAGAAAAAATTGGTTGAACTGGATTTAACGCCCTTCCGATATTTCCCAAATTTGCTGCAACAGCCATGGGCATTAAGTAGGCTATTTACGGTAGTCATTGCTTTTACATGAAATATATTTCGTACCGATGAATGATCCATACAGTCATTGAATTTGGTGAGCCTACCATAACGGTGGTATTAGTTATAGCTGTTTTTAGCATGAAGTTAGTCGAATGTCGTATTATGATTTGCGTCTAGAGGTGGGAATGCTTATGGAATCTCTGTATGAAGTAAGATAAAACTGTATTTACTATAGTGGCCTATAGGGCAGTGACACAACGTAGTATTATTGATAACTCTATGCTGGCGCCAGTAACTGGGATAGCTGCAAGGGCCACTGGAGGGGAAAAAGAAGGGCGTCTTACTGAAGACAATGCTGTTAAGAGTGGATTTCTTAGGCCTATAATGCGCGATTTTTGTCGATTTGTTGGCAGTTGTTGACATTTTTTAGCAAGTGGAATCTTTATTTTCCAATTACAACCTAGCAGCATATGGGATTGGAGAAAACAACGTTTTTTAAGCCTGTGAAATCTGCTCTCAAAGCACTGCCTTGACTAGAAGTGCCGTTGTTTAACCCTCCATTTTAATCTAGTGCCCCTTTAATCTCTGTTGTAGCCAATATGACGTCACATGACGCTACTCTATAGTTTTCTCGTAGCTCATATATGTAAATAGAAGTGGGTGTGTTAGCTTGGTTAGCTTCAGGTGTGCGTGGTCATCTGTAAACTCTAAACAAGACAAGCAAACAAACACTGCCTACCTGTTTACGAAATAAACATCATGCGCATTATTTCAGCTCATTAGCCACCAGCAGGCGTGATGGATAAGCTTAAAGCTGGAGTGGCTATTTCTTTATTGGTTGAATTGGGAAGGGGCAGTCCTCGTACAATTCACACAAAACATTTAGCTGCTTTACAACATCACAATGGCTTAGGCCCTCCCATCCTCCCCAAGTTAATGGAAACTGCGTGTAGCACTCAAGGCCAGATTAAACTTCGGAGAGGTCTAATCCTTAAGATTTATTGTGGTCCTATTCCCATTAACGTGTGTCACCCTTGAAGCACTTTTCTGCCTGTGGCCCGGTGCTTCAGACCCAAGGCAACACCCTTAATCCAGCCCTGGTTGCACTGTATTTAACACCGGATTGAATACTTTACTGAGAAACACTTTTAAGACTGTATACATTCGATCGGTTGTAATACCTATGCCACATCTATTGTTTAAGCCAAAGTTCAATCTTTCAGATCTAATCTGCCAAGCGAACTCTACAAAATGGCCACAAGGCCCGCTAGGATGGAAGCTGCCGTTATTCCTTCCAGAGAAACGCGACCCACAGATTCTATATCAGTTGCCTTTGGCTATCACTGTAGCAAAAGCATGGCACCGGTCCGTGGCTAAAAACTGTATCATGATGTCACTCTGCTGAAAGCGGTGTAATCTTCCTCTGATCTGGTCAATTAGTTGAAGCAGGATCTCAACGGCTGAGTGAGCGAAGCAAACAAAGTCCCGTTTTAACGCGACGATTTGGAATTTGCTCTGTGTGGCTGGTGGCCAAATGCATTACCACCTTTATAACAAAAATCAAGACTCGAGCTGACGTGGTGTCAAGAAAGCAGTTTACGACTTTAACTTCTGAGCCATTCATCAGATTGAAGAAACCAGGTATGAAAAAAAAGATGCTATTTCAATTAACTGAAAATACGTGCGGAGGCCGAAAATGGCATTCATAAAATTGTTTTGTCCTGTAGTAGTATAGTAGTTGGTGTACCCGGAAGAAATGCTCGTCCAACAAGCGGGAAACAACCGGAAAAAAACCCGTACGTATACACTTCACTTCACCAGGATCGACCCTGTGTTTGTAGAAAGCCAGAAATGTACATCCGTGACCAAGACACCTATCGAAGATAACGCCCAGTGCTCACAACTACCCATGCACCTGTAATTTAAAAATTTGGAACTTCCCAGCAGATTGAAAACAGACTATCTAATGTTTACGTTTTGTACGCTTAGATTTCAAAGTAAAGGATATTTGCCGTTCCAGTATCCTTGCAAACTTTCTGGAGTTGAAGGGGCTCAGAATGACTGTATTCATCAGGCTACCACATCATCGCTTACTTCGTCGTGATCATTCGTCTGCTTTCGTTCGTCTGAATGCGACGCGAGGCCATAGCCTCCGTAACTTGCAGGCTAGTACACCACTTCTACCGCAGCAACTTACTTGAACTCTCCTCTCAGTAGGAACTGAATGTTTGGGTTTGAAGGTCCCTGGATATTCATCAGCACAACCTTTTCTTGGCTGTGGTGTTTAATAGCCAGGATTCTAGGATTCTCAGATGCACATCATTGTTAGAGTTGGACTTGAGAAAAACCAGGCTCTCGAAAATTTGCAAAGATATTGGAACGGTAAATATCCTTTAATTTAGAAATCTAAGCGTACAAAACCCACTTCTTGAGGTGGGGAGGGGTGGGGGCTGAGGTGATAGAGATCTACTGTTCAAATGGGGGTCCAAAAGAGTGAAATAAATAATCATCCTTCTTAAAGATCTAGTGTACTGGCCCTTTTCATGTCTCGAATGACATAATAGTTGGAAGTTAGGTAATATTTTTATATAAACTAGATTAATATCTTTTTTTCTTCTTTTAGGGTATCTGCGAGACGAACTTGGTTCTTACAAGGTATGTCTCAGTCTTCTAGGAGGATCCGCCATCTTGAGCGGATTGGTGTGGATATTCGAACCTCTCGTCGTGAAGTGTTGCCCACCTGAGTTGACAGATGAACAATTATTATCTTTAGCAAAAAAGAAAAAACTTGAGAAATCTTGACGAATTAAAAAGATTGCTGCGACCAGCTGTTGTTCTCACAGTATTGGCCAGAGTAAGGGCATTTGCAAACATAATAGCAAAACTGGAGCCGGCACCAGCACCGGCATGGTGGCCTCAATGCATGTGTCGGAAAAACTTGCACAACTCCACAAGAATGAATAAGAAACTTGTCCACTTGTCTTTCAATCCTCTTTGTCTACTTAAATTTCGGTGGATAAAGGACAGCATCCGCTTTCATCAGAAGCTTCAGTACTTAACGATATGTCGGTTGCTCACTGTCAGGGTTCGTCTGCTTTAGAATTTTCCGCATCAGCGTTAGCACCGCTGTTCTTAGCGGCGTGTTCAAAATCTGACCTCCATTGCCATCCAAGTTTCTTAGCAAAGCCAGGCCTCACCAGCCGATCAATGTCAATATTCTTCTCATCAAATTGATTTAATTTGACTCCCGTCAGGCGTATACCATAAGTGTATTGCCACGCCCGTATTTTCGAAAGATGTCAAACAAAATGTAAGTTGTAATTGTATGGAAATTGTACATAATATTTTTGCACAGGCAATTTTGAACTTTTTGAATTTAACACTTTAGTTTGTAGTTTGTTATTTTGACAAATAGTAGCAACGGTGCCCCTGGAGTTCCGGGTCCTATTTACCAGTTCGCCTCAGTTTCCAGGGTAATCGTTTAAAAACTGCATCCCACCCGGATACGGCAATGGACGTTTCTTTCTTACTTATATGGTAAATAAGTTATACGACAGGAATGTGTAAGAAATACGAAGGTAGCCAGCACGTGCAAAGAAGGACATTTTGGCAAATTCCAAAATTAGCCAATTGAAGAAATCGGCAAATCTGGTTCAAACACTTCCAATTTCCAACCTTCCTGCTGTACCCGTTTAAAGCATTCTTACTACGTAATTTAAAGTGGCACTATCACCTATTGAAAGCAGACGAAATCTGACAACATCTAGCGCTATGTAGTACCATCTAGCTCTTGCTTGCACCAAGCGAAGGAATGCATAACGGCATGTCTTTTAACGAAACAAACAAGCCACGACATCGTTAATTATTGAGTGAAAATTTGGTTTGTTCTCGTGCACCTGGGAGCAAGCTATAAACGTTAACAATTTCATTGCCGCTAGATGGCGACACGGTATTTTCGTTCGCATTTCAATCGGTGATAGTGCCACTTTAAGGCTTATCTGTTTATTGATTATGTTAAGAGCCTAACAAATAAATTAACCAAGTTCGTGAAAATTTATGAGATGTGAGGCTCATGCGAGTGATTCATTGTTACTACATCCATCTAAAATTGTTATTTGGACTACAAAATAAAATATAGTTTGGTTAGTTTATTGGTTCTCTTTATGACATTTGTTTTATGATCTGCAGGGTAGAGATGGGGAGGTGAGACAAAGTCAATGCCGTAACGCCACTAAAAGCAATTTTCCACCAGGCCAAAACTGCATCATCGCAACTCTTGATAAATCCAAGGCTCGTTTATTCAGTGTCGATATCAGCCGAACTAGAAGTTGGGAAAGGAAAGGTGAACAAGAACATCAGGGACTCTTCCCTCTAAACCCAGATGCGAGTTATAATGCTGAAGAAATTCCTAGATAAAATGTGAAAAAAAAAACCTCTACATGGCCCCAGACGTCACTGGCAGAACAAACAGCGATCCTCCGCAACCCCTTGCTAGCATTGTACAGCCCCCTTCAAACATTTTTTCTAACTGCATCACTGGAATCAGCATCCCAATGGAATCAGCATTCTAATTTCATAATTTGAGCATTGATTTCTATTCATTTCTTTTGTCTTTTAAATTTAACGTTGAAGTTTTGGTGAGCACAAACCCAAAACGGGCACCTAACTATGTTTACTAGCTATAACAATTCTATACAGGATAAAATGTGCATGTGTGTGACGTAATCATGTATTGTTAAGCTTTTGCTGCAAAATTAACAATTTAATTCTTCTCTCTTCTTCTTAAAATGGGAATACCTTGGAGTGAATGCCATTCTTGTAATATTGATATTTTTATTGGATCTTTGCCTGAGCCAGCCATATCTTGGAGTGGACACTTTCAGTATGATTAAATATTATCCCTACACTATCTTGCAGGATGCATCCATATCGGACGGTGCTTTTTCTTAAGACCTCTCAACTGTTAAGTAGAGAATTATTAGTCCTAGGCCTAGCTGATAATTTAGTGTGTGAGGGAATGCCTCACTCAGTATTGTGAACTGAATCATACGAGGAAGTGATTTTCTTTTAGTAAGATTATTGTGTTCAACTCTATAGCCCTGAAATCTCTATAATTGTCATTTTTAACCAAGTATACGGTTTTGAGCATGTTTTGTTTCAGTGAACTGTGACGCCTATAGATTAGTATTGAATAATTACTTAATTTCCACTCCGTATTGTTTGTGCATAAACACGATAGGGTCACACCTCTCTAAAGGATAAAAATGGTTGAGCTTCATAATGTTAGAGGTCAGTGGTTCAAATCCACGCTCTGCTGGTCATGTCTCTCCACACAATGGTAGCAGTGATGCAGTTGTTGGACGTCTACAAACATACGGAAATGAAGAACCATCATCTGTGAAAATAACTTTGAAAACTAAATCCCTCTAAACAAACTCTTTATTTGGACTCCATTCCAACCCGATAGGGATTTGCATCAAACAACAACTAGGACTGAAAGCTGAACAACATATCGTACCACATGCTCGACCACACAATGTGACAAATTCTCTAACTCCTATGTCGACAGACGAACATTTATCACCAGATATTATGTCGACAACCAATTACTAATCTAAAACAAGTTGATAAAAAATCCAAAATCTGCCTACGTTATCTACATTACAGGAGGTAACATATCTGCGAATCAATTTGAAATCAAATAAATCACATGAGTAATGGGGGAACTTAGGATAAAATGTTTTCCTCAATATCCGGTTAAGCCTATGATTATGCTGAAGGGTAAAACAGTTTTATTACCCAATAAAACGAACAATTCAGACAAGATTATGTTAGACAGTGAAGCTGGTGCTAATAGCTATATTAAGAAAGAAGATCTCATATGCGACATTGATAAGACACTACTGAATTATACCATTTCATACAAATGTTAGCTTTAACTACTCTTAACTTTAAGACTTTACATACTCCGCATAGTTTTATTGCTACATAATTTTTTTGGCACAATTTAACATATGCAAAATGATGTTACCAACATATATCAGTTTAATCTTTTTTCTTAATGGCTAAATAATAAACAGGTTTTCATTCCACTCTTGGGATCATTATTTGCGATGTTCGAGGTGCTCGAATAATTCAGCTGTTTAGATAATCGAGGTGTTAGAATAGTTGAGATGTTTGCATAATCAGGGTTTGGATAATGGAGGTTGCACTGCATTAGAATTCTGAACCATGGCGCAAAAGCACCCATCTAATAATAATAATCCAGAAGGTGTAGGGTTATTACATGTACAATCTACCCTATGTTCATGTTGCTTCTGTTAAGCTGCCTAGAAAAACCACTTATGTAAGGGGAAAAACCTGCCCACTTGTATTGGCAAATGGTTAAAGAAAGGAACCTCAAAACATATGCAGTATGCGACTGTAAATGCTTCTTTAAATTATTTCTCTACATGAGTGCAGTAAAACAGACAATTGTACACTCTGTTATAGAAATCGGCTAATCTTGAAGGCTGTAATGTCATAGGATGGAATCTGATCCATAGCCAGGCTGCTTAAAATATCACCAACGATGGGTCCCAATTTGAAACCACTTCCTGAAAGAAAGAAAGATTCCAAGATTTATTCCAAGATTCCTATTTATTTATTTATTCCTATTCCAAGATTTATCGGTTTAGGGCCTTGATGGATGCAAGCTGTAAAACAACTGCGAAGGATGGGATCAAAATAAATAAATGAGTGCAGTCGTGGCATGATGTCCATACTGCCGTCCTAAGAAAAAAGGCCCTATGTGCAATTTTGGTCAAAACTGAGATAAGGTCACCACTGTGATGCTGAAGTGCTTTTCTATCCATTCAGTTAAAGAAGAAAGCCCTAAGTGCATTATTTCCTACCGAAATCACTTGCAGCAGTAAGCCCTATCTGCAGAAAAGTGCTGTGGAACAATTAAAAAAAGGACCTATCTGTTTAGGCTAGGAAAGAAAGCCTTATCTGGATGAGATTTAATAACGGATTAGATGAAAAGGCCTTATCTACACTGCTTAGTGCTCGTGGCTAAGTAAAAAAAGCCCTATCTACCAGATAACTTTGCAGATATGTACGGAAAGGTAAAAACGTTGTTATTCATTTCATTGATAATTTTGTGCAGAATTCTCTCTAAAAACGTTCAGCATGCCTAATTCTGGTTAGAGCAAACGTGTACAGTACACAGAAAAGTGAATGGTTAGACTTATGATTCCACACATTTGTTATCACTTCCATGTAAATAAAAATGGTATATTAAAAAGGAAACATGTAAATTACATGTAATGTTTAAATAAGTTATTTTCTCGACGGATCGGTTTTTAATGAAACGTTTACACATTTTGAAGAGAACTCTTGATTGTTTGCAATTTGCTATTCTTTGGCATGAGGCCTTGGCTGGAAAAAGAATGAGAATTATATGATTTGCAGTTTCATCTGTAAAATAGAGATGCAGAACACATTACCGTAAGGGGTGATAATTGTACAAGCCAAAACAAGAACTGTCTTTTTCATTGCTCGTACACATTATTAATTATGACGAAATTGTTGCGTAATTTATTAAACTTTTATATTTTGAACCTGGTTCTACGTACATGGTAGCAGAGTGGTTACGTCACCGGATTGAATAAAGCTTAACCAGAAAAGGAAAACCTGTACGATTTTACTGTTTTCAACAATGCAGTCTAAGATGTGAACTCACAAAAAGCATATGTGAAACCAATTCAAATGGATGATTTCAGGGAGTGGAAACGTCAAATACGAAGGTTAATAAGCTTATTCCAAGGCCACTTATTCCAAGGCCACGTAACACATAACTAGTATATGTTAAAGCTCCCAGGGATATAATCCTTGACTTAGAAAACCAGTTTTTAAATCCCCAGAACTGCAATTCTACTTCATAATACATAAACATATCATGAAGAAAATGTCTCCCCAAAAGAGGCGAGAACCACAAGTAGTGTTAGGGGCTAAAAAGATTATATTCTGCCGAAATTACGTCGCACAATTCCTTCACATAAACAATGAGTTCTGAAAAGCTCTACCAGCTTCTTGGTAGTTGACTTGGCTTTGTACAATAATTTATAGACAATCATTAACTCCTTACTATTGAATAATGTTTATAGCCTAGATACATAATGAATGTTATTTCTTCATATAAAATAGTTTGCTCATTACAAAATAAAATAATTAACAAAGTATCACGCATTAAATGAATTGATGGTTGAAAATAATTATTATCAGTTGAAATTTTAGCCTACTGATAAACTCTAATAAACCTAAGAAACCATTAAATTTATTATTTAGCGTTACAAGTAGTCATTTTTATTAAGATAGTCTTCATTTTTGCAACTTTTTCGCTAAGTTAGGGCTTACTTTCTTAGGATGGACCCTATTCGAGAATTAGGTTTTCTAAGCA
Organism: Lithobius niger; assembly: GCA_023313725.1. Classification (NCBI taxonomy): domain Eukaryota; kingdom Metazoa; phylum Arthropoda; class Chilopoda; order Lithobiomorpha; family Lithobiidae; genus Lithobius; species Lithobius niger. Next base: position 14,390 of record JAHWFP010026941.1, read on the forward strand.
AAAAAGCCTTAACTGTAGTATAACCCAAACTACAGTAAATTTTGAAAAATTGAAATAGCAGAAAGTTTTTGCATTGTCCTAACTGTTAAATCCCAAAACCACTAAATTCAGATGTTTAAAACGTCAATGGCAAGTAGCAAAATGTGTTTTCTCATTTTTCTCAGTTCGAATAAAAACACACTTAGGGCCTTCTTTCTTAGGACGGCAGCATAGGTCTCGGTAGGCTCACATCAATGTGTACATAGCAAAGATCACACGATACACATTAGAGCATATCTTCCGTCAACCTGGATATGTCGTTAAGCAAGTTTGGGACCTCCATGGAGGACTGCCTGAATTCGGGTTTTATAATTGTTATACTTGTATAGTGCACAGTGTAAACTTTTAATAGGAAGAGTTTGGGGGAAATATATTGTTTGAAAGATAAACTATTCTTTAAAATGGAAAGCCATCTAATATGCTGAATGGTTTTAAATAGCATTTTTAAACCTCCTCCACAACAAAACATCAACTTAAAAAGTTAAATGAACTTTTCACTGAAATTTTCACTCTTCGTTTAGAATAAAGCTTTTGTCTGAACCCATTATTAAAAAAACCCCTGTCATGCGAATAGCGCTTCCCGCAGGTTGCACAATTCACCACTGCTCCCATCGTTCTCGCTCATATTTCGTTTAAAATTCATTCACATCGACACGGTGTCTTTTAGCAGCACATTGGGCTTTGTTTTAAAATGTGCACATCGGGAAACCAGTGTGGTCGTCGACTTACACCGGCTGAAAGGCATGTTTTGGCCACAAGTGCCGTCCATGCAACTTTCATGCCAACCTGCGTAGTGATTGTGTGCAAATTGTACAAAGACATCGAGGACTTCAAGGCCAATGTGTCAAATTCAACAAAAGCCGGCCAGGAAAAGGCTTCGTCGTCTGATTCACGGGTATCTACCCCTCGTCATTCCGCGACTCCATCAGAAATGGAGAATTGGTAGAGTCAGGTTGTATGTTACGATATTATTTTGTCAGGTGCTTCCCTTTTGGGCCCCAAACCCCTTTGTTCCCTGCATCCCTTAAAACTGTTTCTGTTGACTGAGGTATGTTAGCTGCGATATCTGTGTGTGTCACCAGTCAGTAAGCCAAGTATTCAGCCTCTCAAAATCGGTTGAAATTCGTCACAGATGGTCAAACCTGTTTTTAGTACTTTGACCCAGTACTTTGACCCTCCACGCAAGTTAAACATCTTTCAGAGTACCAGTCAATATCAGGGTCTGGGTGTGGGAGCACCCTGTTGTTAGTTGAATTTAACTGCCGTCCCCTGTTTCTTATATTCCCAATTAGTGAACATAAATTGCCTAAGATTTTACAGGACAACGAACTGATGGTTGATCACCTTTGCCTCATATGTTGAAACTTCGCCAAAAACCCCATCATCAATGGGGAGAGGGGCGTGAGGACCCCATCCCTTTTAAAAATAATCCTTTCTTTTTGTTTAATTTTTTTTTACTATTATACCAAACATTTTTTTATGGACTTTCACTATAAAACCAAGCAGCTGATGTCTTCAAATTTTATTGAAAACGGTGACGCCTGCATAGACATCTTGACATCGTCATCTTGCATAGCTGTTTCTGACTTGCTGTGGAAAGCAAGTCAACACAGCTTTTATTCTGTGTCGTTTTACCAAATGTTTGCCTCTTTTCTCTCTGGGGTCGTGTATACAACCGTGCAAACAAACGAGACAGCAAAAACCAAATTGTAGATTTAAAACAGAACAGTACACTCGCTTGCATCCACCTTCTCAAGGAGAAAATTTGAATTTTGAATTATTTTGTAATTGCTCCACCTTGATTTCTTCCCTTAAATTTACTTCAAATTTTGCCCCCTCTCCTCCCAAGAATGTGTTTTTGTCACAAAAACGAGCACATTCATCTTTATTTCATAGTGTATTCCTACCAAATTTTGTTCGAATTGGTTTATGTGTTTTACCAGCAATAAATGAACAGGGGTCGTTTCGCCAGCTCCTGATTTTACAGTCCTGCGGAATAGACAAACTGAGTAAATTCCCAAATGAACGAGTTAAAATGGGACATCGTTTGCTTGGCTCAGTCGGTTTATGATTCTGGACAATTCTCCAGCCTGTCATGTTTGATGATTTCGTGGTTAGACTTTCTGGTCCTGCTCTTATCATACTGGACACCACTGCCTGAATTCCTGGTAAAAACCAAAACTGATTTGTGTCAGATTAAATGACATATTACCTGAAAATCCTACCCCAATGACAATGTTTTTGTATTCTGGGTGTTTATCAAGAATAAAGTTCTTATCAGGTGTCATCTGCAAAAAAATCGAATGAAATTACTATGACAGCTCTAAAATAATTACTAAAATTGAAGACCCCCAACCTGCAGAAAGTGTTTGGTTTGGCGTTCTGGATGTTGTGAGAAACAAAATCCAACGAATACACTGAACTCTCTTTACAGTTGATAACTGGATTATGATCATGTACTTACTGTGTAAAAACATGTAGAACTGTTATCAGGAATAGTTTCTAACGTTGGAATGTTCTTTTTTATGTACTGACTCAACTGTTCTTGCATCATTTCATCAGTATTGATGTTGGTATCATCTGGGTTGACTGGTGGTCCATGTCCGAATCCAAGCTACAGTTGCGGAACGAAAGAAAATTACGACTATCAGAATTTCGTATTTATTCATTAATCCATTCATCTCTACCGTCCAGCCGCAGTCCTGACTTAAGTGGCAAGTGGACAGTTTTCAACTGAATAATATTTTCTCAATTCAGCGCCGGGTCGTGAAAGAGTTGGGGGCTTCGATTGAATACCTGGGCGCAGTTCCCGCGAACGTAACAAGCACCAGGCCTTGAATAAGCGCTGGGTATCGATAAGCACCTGGGCGCTCTTTAGAAACAAATGATAAAATGTGTATTAATAATAATAATAATATCAGTTTGTCACAAAAGCAACAGGTCAGGCAAGGACCCTAGGATCACTAACAGCCAGCCCAATTTAAAAACAGAAGACAATATCATATAAAGATATAGATTTGGCCGTGGGAAGGTCAGAGGGATGAGGTATGGGGACACGAATGCCTTACCACCAAGGTTAGACCTGCCAGGGGCTCTAAGGCCCCCGATGGCATCGCCAATCGTGTTGGACACAGGAGGTGTAGGATTGGTCCAAGTAAAAAATAAAAAGCAGATGAACAAATGAGATGGTTAAAAAACATCGTTATATAAAACAAGGTATGGTTATGGTAAGTACTAAAAACAAAAGCATCATCAAACTGAAAATTGTCACCACCAAAAAATAAACAATTCTGAATTAAAAAGCCCGTAAGGCGCATGAACTCCAACGTTCTTTTGTAATAAAATAATATATAAAAAAAAAATAACCAGTTTACCACCCCAAAAGTGAACGGAAGACGGAAGGGCATGGGCCCTTTTACACCATTCCTAATTAGGAGAGAGAAAATATATAAATAAAAAAAAGTTTTTTTTTGCCCAAGTCGAAGTAGCTATCCCGGAGGTAGGGGTCGTTTCAAGTACTCAGAAAGAGGTTCAGAGTCTAGCATCCTGCGAAATGCAGAGACCGTTTTTGCTTTGATGGTCTCTTCCCTCAGTTATTCCAGATCGGCACATCCCGCACTGAGAAAAAATGTTTTCGACAAACAAGCCTGGAAGCAGTAACCAAAAGTTTAAATGAGTGTTCCCGTGTACCAACAGTGCTGGTTGCCAAGTCAAAAAAAGGGAGGTCCGCCGCAATTAGATGGTTTAAAATCTTGAACGTAAGAATTAAGTCAAATTTTATTCTGGGAAGGTCAAGAAGCTCTAGGCCCAATTTAACCAGGCGCTCCCGATATGTTACCTCTCTGAGTCCCGGGAGTCCCTTAGTGTAACGCCTTTGCACCTTCTCAATTAAGTCAATGTCGCGCGCAAGGTAGGGTGACCAGACAGGGGTCGCATACTCGAGCAATGGGCGAACGAAGACTTTAAATGCCCAAATTCTGGTTTCAGTGTTTCCGGACGAAAAACACCGTTTTACAACCGCTGCACGACAATACGCTGCAGCACAAATCATCTGACAGTGAGTGGACGATTTCAGGTCACCTGTAAACGAAATTCCAAGGTCTCGGACTTCCGTAGATGATGGCAAAAAATCATGGCCGAAAGAGTATGTATTATTTTTATCGAGTCCACCCACGTTGAAGACATGACACTTGTTTATTGGCGGAGCGAGCGAGCGAAGCGTAGCCTATAACGGACATCAAATTGCAAAATGTTGGTTGGTTGGTCCGTTGGTCTGTTGGTTGCACATTTTTAGTCTGGGTGGAGCCCAAACGAAAGATCGGATTGGAATGAAATTTGGTACAACGCTTGATACCCCAAACAGTATTGCTGAGCCAAAATTTGACGTAAATCGAACAATTATTACGGGAGAAATAACAAATTTTCGAATTTATTTCTAACACTCACCATTGTAAATTTGGAATCGTGAATAGTTAAGGAATTCCGACGAAGCATACACTGCTCTGTTGGTAATCAAGTGAACTTTAAAAAAAAAGCCAAAATAAATCATCGTAGCTTCCTTACAGCTAACAATCTTTTTTGACATAACTCAACGAAATAATAACATTTGATCATAACTCTTTAACCACTAGAGGAAGACAAGCAAATGGGAAAAAAAACCAGAAGGATTCGTTAACGACTCACATTCGTTTCATGTAAAAAAGAATGCTTGCAGGAATTCAGCCAACATGGCAACCAAAGTGGCGTTGACGCTATCAACGGGAATCTCAAATTTGAAACATCAAATCGCCGCTGCAGGAGGAAACCGTTCATATAATACGACAGTACACAGCAGACTACGTCTTTATATCACAACACAGAACAATAATTTGGCTTCGTATTGTAATTTCAAGATTTCCAGATTGCTATGGAAACTACACTCTCTATCCCATGTTGCCAGAATAAATAGGCCTAACATCGAACCCAATAGGCCTAATTTCTCTACTGTTGTCGCTTACGAAACTAAAACGGGACTAACAATTAGGCTTAAAATTAGGATTTAGAATTATTTAAATTCTATGTTCACAGCCAAGCTAACACCGGCTGATCAACAATTGTAATATTTCCAATTAAAAAAAAAATAGCGTTTGGCGTTGCAGTACGGCCAGAGGTGTGCGCTTCAACATTGTCGTAGAAGGCAGGGTAGAGAGCCGCGGATGTTTCGAATCTTTTGATTGTTGTGAAGTACTATCGTTACTGGTGATTGTGTAGCTTGCAATTAAATGCTTTATTGTTAATATTTTAAATCTAGGAAAGATACTCTGCAATAAATATAAACAATGTAAGCATTATTGACGGTGGCACGTTCTTTGCCATCTTAACCACGGCGGCTATCGTTGTATTTTACAACGGCGGCGACGGCGCAAAAGGCTGCAAATAACGAAACGGATACTAAATATGGGTGCAAACGAAAGTATCTTAAAATTCATGTGAAACGTAGCCTAGCTAAAATGTAAATAACACCAGCAAAAAGCTTCAGCTCAACTGTAGCCGAATGAATATTGCCCCGAGCTTTTTAAGGACCATTAGCAAACATTGCAAAGCCATTATAATGAGAGGAAATACAAAATAATTTTAAAATAAATTTTTCTTCGCTCCGCTTACAATAGGCCCAAAGCCTGTTTCCTAGTAGAGAGAGGGAGCTGCCAACTCTCTGACTAGTAAACTACTTCCTGGACAATGTTATCTAAGTCCATGGAAGGGAGAGAGTCTGGCACCTCCCCTCCCACCTTAAGATCGTCGGCAAATTTTAACCCGAATGTGTTGCACCTCTCCAAATTAAGATCGTTCAAGTATAATACGAAAAGAAGGGGGCGAAGAAACGATCCTTGTGGAACACCACAAGGTACACAAATCCAGGCCAAGAATGAATTCTCAATATGTACCCGCTGGTGGCGGTCCTGTAGGAAGGCTGCAATCCAACCCTTTAATTTACCTGTTATACCACAACAGTCAAGTTTGAGAAGAAGTTTGCGGTGGATGACCGACTCAAAAGCTTTTTTAAAGTCGAAGTATACGGTATCAGAAGAAACCTCAATGTCACGAGCGCTAGTCCAACCATCAAGAACCAGTAGTAACTGGTGAACAGCAGACCTACGAGGGACGAAACCAAACTGATCGAGGCTAATCACAGACTGTTCTTCCAAGAAACCAACCAATGCGTCCCGGATTATGGATTCCATGACTTTACAGGCCACACACGTTGGGCTATAGGCTTATAATTAAGAGGGTTTGAGGGTGACCCCTTCTTGAAAATTGGAATAATGTTGACTTGTCTCCACATATGTCTGCCACATTTTGGCACGTGACTTGCTTGTTGCAAATTTTCAATGCATTCGATTGTGAGAAACGAAACGCTACAAACCAAATGCTACATGTTGCGTATTGTTGCATGATCGTAAAACCGAAAAAAGATGTCTCACTTTCCTCAAAACGTAGCGAGGGCGTATAAATGCCTACATTTCCTATTGACAGAGGCGACGGTAAGGGGAGGCGAGGGGTCACCCGCCCTCCTAAATTTTTGGCTGCCTCAATTTGCTTGAACCAATCACAGCGCAGGTGATGTATTTACTTTACACCTATTAAATAGTTGAAAATATATAGCATAATTTTGACGTAGCTTTTCCACAAACGTAATAATGATCATTTGTTTAATGGAGTCACATCCCACAAAGAGATGAAACATGGGATAATATTAACACATACACTCCAGCGTCATCCTCCTTTATGCCACTCCTGGAAATAGTTATTGCTGTCGAATAAACTAAGAATGAAGACGAGAAGTACGGTGTTTTGATGTATCTTCATTTGACTCGGAATAGCGACTAATTGCTACGATAAGTAATTTGATTTACATACTAAACTTGTTTAATACTACTGCATATCAATGTTAAGCATCCAGTTACAATTCATCCTTAATGAATTGGCTTTCTAAAATCATGGGCACTGTGATTTGCACCTGACGAAACATCATACACCTTGAACTGAACTGAAAAAATACGACTTAACTCAATTTTAACCCTACGCTCGTATAAAACAAAACAAAAAGCAACAAAATTGTATTTTTTTGTTTACATAATAATTATTTGGACACATATCTTTTCATTCTTCTGTCGATTGAGGGTACTTGCCAGAGGTTTCAGTTTATAGTGACTTGTAAATTAGGTTAGCTGACTGGACACCAGAATTAAACTTAAGGAATTTATTTACCGCATCAAAAATACAATAAGTTATATTTTAGGTTTAGAAAATATTCTATTTACAAAACGAAAAAAACCCTTCATGGAAAGTAACGAACGAAGAAGTGAGGCACTATTGGAAGCGCCTCTTCTGTCAAAGGGACGGTTGCCAAGGAAACGGCTTCTCTGCTTCTCTTCCTCCTTGTTAACGGAATCCAAAGATATAAAGCTAAGCTTCCGTCCTGGCTAGAAACGTTTGGCCGCCATGTAAGGTTAGCTCGTATGGTTTTGCACATATAAATGACATCTGGACATTCCAACAGAACTGCTCTTGTACTTCTTTCCATTTAATGACTACCAGGAGTGTATAAAATAGTCTTTTAGAGAAACGAGGAGTTTATGTTGTTTTTAGACCCTGTTCCAGCACTATACGGAACTTTTGTCTTACAAAATGCAATTGCCTTACGTGATACGAAATTAAGAAACAAAAAGCTTCAGTTCCATATAATGAATCTTTATTCTACTAATGCTAGCGTGATAGATTTAGAAAACTAATGGCAGCTGGATCGAGATTAGGGCTGAATTTTTCATTACACTGGATTGGCTACAATGGCTAAAATGTCTTCAAATTGTTTACATCTCCTACGGAACAGATATTGATCATTAAATAAATTGTGAAAAATTGCCGGGTGTTAAATACTGAAGAGAATCTCCTCTTGAGTAAACCAATTTGGTAGCACCAGCATGTAAACAAAAAGCATTTATTTGCCGGCCAATCGTAATGTTGTGGCTTTAGCCCCTTAAATACTATATCGCCCCTTGAGTCTGAATGCGACATACTTTTACATCTCATTATCCTGTGTTTGTTGATTGTCACGATATTCAGCCATTATCCACTAGACTTGCATCCTACCACTCATTAGGGTGTACTTGCTCACTTTTTAGTCGTGGTAAATCTACCCTCTCCAGGGTCAGTCGCCACTCCTATTTAGAAAATTAAAACCAGCAGTAACTGGCAAGTAGCAATGTTGACCGACACTGCAATACATCTCTGGAACCGTATAAGTTACAGATGAATGGTTTATGGCATTGGCTCAGGTTTACAAGTGCTGCAAATAAAATTGTTCAATACGACAAATGCATAAATTTGAAAATAAAAATGTACCATTGATCAAGCGTAGAGTAGAAACTGGGAACCGGTAATTGCTTTGTGCGGTCCACCATCCTAGTAGCGAATGCTGCTGAATTGACATTTGAGGTGGGTGCCAACAGCAATCACTACAGCAAATGCTTGGTGTACAGCATTTGCCCCAATGACGTGAAAGGGTTAAGAGGTGACGGCCACAACAGCAAAGATGGCTGTCAATTAAAATCCATTTGTTAATGTACTGCTGGTGATTCCTCCTTGATGTATCTTTTCTTCTCATTCTGGTGTTAAAGGAATGTAAACTCTATGTATTTGAAAACCTTCATGACCACGTACCTTCAATTACAGTTAAAATGCAATGACAGACAATTTTCACTCCTTATTCATTGACTTCTTCAGGTGAAAAAGTAACCTAGATTTCTGCGTTATTATGCATAACAAAAGTTCACGAAGAGCAGTAAGTTGTGTCTTCTACATTGCGTATCACTGGCACTTGTGGTGCCTCTCCATGAACCTTTGTAATGTGCAAATAGGTACGTACATTCTCATATTACCTAAAGAACCCCATGAACACAGGTTGAAAATTCGAGAACTCTAAATTGCGTCAATCTTGGTTTATTTGACATGTAATACCGTGTTAAATCTTTACTCGTACCTTCACCAAACCAGGGAATTCGAGTGAAGGTAAAGCGTAAACATGGTGCTCGTGGGTATCCAAATCGATGAATGCCGGATGCTCGGGAGCTGAGAAATCGCCAAGACGTTTTTCTGGCCAGTAGAACACTCTAATAGCAATTACTTCGAGAGGTAAATTCAGATTGAGAGTAGTAAGTAATGGAGGTGCCCAGGGACCGGTACAAATAACAACATTGGCTGCTCGAATGTCTCCAGCTTGCGTCTCCAGTGTGACAGTATTACCAGGTATGACTTCTAGGACTTTACAACACCACTTCACTTCTCCACCTAACTTAAGATATAAATCCTGAAAAGAAAGCATAGGAAGATTTTATGAGAAATTACTAAGACAGTAACAAAAGGGTAGGAGAACAAAATAAGAATAACTAGCTGTACCTCCGGCATAACATACGCCGGCTAGCTGGTTCCCACACACCTGAGCGTAACACTGTATTGGGCCCCGGTTTCCCCTATTGTGTGGTCTGAATATCCCCATCTTTGCTCCCTCTTTGAACCCCTGCTGATTTGTGTTATGGAAGTAAATGTTTATTTTCAATGGAGGACGTTTCTCTGTTCTGATACCAAGCCGAACAAACCCAACAACGGTTGTGCATGCAGTGATTGTTACTCAACCAACTTTGAAACTCTTCCAAGTCGGCTCTTAAGAACTAGCTTTATTAATGCAATATGTCGATTGTTATAGGCCACGTTTGTTTGTTTGACGTTGTCGGTCGCTCGCCCTCTTTCATACTGCATAATAATGATGAATTTGCTTGCCCAACCTAAGCGTATTATATATATATAGATGTTCATTGTTAGTATACATTGGGCGGAGGAAGGCCCTATACAAACTGTTAATGCCTAACCCTATTTTAAAATATTGCTCAACATCACACTAATTGGTAAGCTTTTGTACTGTGACGTTGAAGAAAAGAACATTTGTACCGTAGGCTTTTAAAAACACCCAAATCAACACACCAGAATCGATTGTGCCAGTGTCAAAAGCGAACCTGGCATGGGTAGTACGAGACACTTATTACATGTTTGGTGTTAGTTTGATGGCCTAAATGTGTATCAGTCACAATTCATTGTCGTTATCAGATTTTTTATCTTTTGTCAGGCATTAATATTATTAGTATTGTTTATAAAAATCTTCATGCAGGCTTTTTCAGGACGAAAAGGCATTTTCTGAACGAGAAGGATCCTGTGGTATCAAGTTGTCATGTCGATTGTGATATGTCAAAGATCCTGGGTTTTCCGCTTCTCCAGCTAAACGTTGTTCCTCTCAACGCCGTGGGGCAGGTAACCCCAGTTTGGGTTCGTGCTCCCTAAAAAAAGTAGGAAAGACATATAAAGCAGTGAGTTGATGTTGTCCTAAGTAATATTAGAATAGATCTGAAACTGGTACTAAGTCTTCAAATGGAAAAAGAAAGGCTTTGACAACATGCATTTTCCAATTTGTCTAAATAAGGTGATTAAAAAAAACTGACTAAGATGGCAGTCATGTTAAAGGCTTGCCGTATTAAACTAACAAAAGGAGGGGTTTTGTAGATCAAATCTAAAATCCGTTAATCTCCTATTCTGGTGTCCTTACACCGCCAACAACCAATCAACATTGCAAACAATTCGGTAACAATATGGTCACTCCTAACACGGACGTGTTTATTGCCAACATTTTCCACATCGTCTAAAGGCAGCTTTACAGTCTGACAACATTTACGTTTGTTGGGTACAATCGTTTGCCACAGATCTGTAATGTGCCACTACAGTAGTTGAAACGTATTTGAAATGTTCTACCTGTATTGCGTTGAGGGCAATATCAGACCTGATGACTCCTCCTGATGGATCAACAACAGCTTTGACAGGATCAGGGTATTGCAGGGAAGGCCAACGAGAATGAAGTGTAGGCCCATCTAATATTTCATGGGCAAGAGATAGGGAACTCATAGTAGCTATCAATTCGTCCAGAGAAGAATGGGGTGGGCGAGTGGATAAGGTTGCCAAGCCGGCATTACTGAAAAAATACAAATAGTTGTAACGAGTTATAGCAAACTTAAAAAAATTAAGTGCGTTATAACTTGTTACAATCAAAATTTGTACAGGATCTTTATTCGTTTTGACCATTTCTTGGCAATAAAATTAAATATTAAAACAATTGAAACCATATCCATCTAACGCCTGAATGGGTAACCTATAGCAAGGGTGGCACAAAGACTGTGCACAAAGTCCTTGTGTAACAGTCACCACTTCTATAACACAAGTAAAAAAGTACACATGAATATATATATATATATATACATATTACACGTAGGTAGAAAGACTGTAACAAAGATAAAGAAAAATAAAAGGAAAGGCAGATACAGAATTATCTAAATTGTTATTATTTTTCATCTAAAAAAGTGTTGCGAAAGTGCTGTAGAGAGAAATTGATACATAGAGAAAGCTAGACTTAGAGAAATACAAAGAAAGATAAAGAGAAAAACCAACCTAGAAAGAAATTGACAGACCAGTGAAATGTCGAGACGGACATAGACAAAGAATAAGATATTGAGAAAGACAGAGAAAGAGAAAAACGAACACAGAAAGAGAGAAAAAGGTCAAACACAAAGCGATGATGAGAGGACAAAAGAAAGAGAAAACAGTCACAGAAAGTAAATTGGAACAATGCCATCAGCGAATATCATACCCTATAATAAGGTAGAACAGTAAGCCACCTTTATGTACTTACGTTTCATTTAACTGAAGAGAAACACATAAAGAGAAAAAAACAAATACAGAAAGAAAGAAAAGGAGAGCGAACTGAAAAATGTAGAGACTGACAACACAAGAGTAAAAATGGCAGAGAAATACAGAAAAAAGCGAAACAACAAATACAGTAAGAGATAAAAGGAGTAAAAACAGAGAAACGTAGAGACAACACAAAGAGAGAAAGGAGAGAGAACAGAAAAATGAGAGACAAGGACAGAGAAAGACAGACATAGAGAAAAAAAACAAATATAGAAAGAGAACAGGAGAGAACAAAGAAATGTAGACAGACCAGACAAAAGGCGAGATAAGCACAGAAAGACAGACATAACGAAAAAAAAAACAAATACAGAAAGAAAAAAGGGAGTGAGAACTGAGAAATATAGACACAACAATATAAAAAGAGAAAAGGACATCGAGAAAGACGAAGAGAAAAACAAATACAGAAAGAAAGATAAGGACAGAACAGAAAAATCCAGATTGACAACACAAGAGTGAAAACTGCAGAGAATGACAGAAAAAAAGAGAAACAACAAATACAGTAAGAGATAAAAGGAGTGAGACCAGACAAATGTAGAGAAACAAGACAAAGAGAGAAAGGAGAGAGAAGAGAGAAATGTAGAGACAGACAAGATGAGAGACGATGACGGAGAAAGACACACATAAAGAGAAAAACAATTACAGAAAGACAGAAAAGGAGAGACCTGAGACATGTAGAAACAAAAATATAAAGAGAGAAAAGGACATAGAGAAACACGAAGAGAAAAACAAATACAGAAAGAGTGTAAAGGACAGAGAACAGATAAATACAGAGACAAACAAGCGAAAGAGAGAAAAGGATAGAGAAAGACAGACATAAAGAGAAAAACAAATCAGTGCTACAGAAAAAAAGAGAAATGGTGAAAAAACAGAGAAATGTAGAGACAACAAGATAAATAGAGAAAATGACGTAGTGAAAGACAGACAAACAGAAAAACAATTTAAAAAAGAAAGAAAAGGCAAGAACAGACAAATGTAGAGGCAGATAAGAAATAGAGAGAAAAGTAGTGAGAAAAAAAAGTAGAGAAAACAAAGAGAAAAAAGAACGTAGAGACAGTTAGACAGAGCTTAAAAACAAACACAGAAAGCGAGAAAAGGAGACAGAACACAGAAAAGGACAGACAGAGACAGACACAAAGAGAAAAACAAATACAGCAAGATAGAAAAGAAAGGAGAACAGAAATGTACAGACAACAAGACAAAGAGACAAAAGGAGATAGAACGGAGAAATGTAGAGACAGGATTGAGAGAGAAACTGATAGAGAAAAACAGGCATAAAGAAAAAAGGAAAGGCACAAAGAGAAAAAACAACAGACACACAGAGAAATACCGAGGTAGAGAGGACAGAGAAAGACGAAGAAAGAGATAAAAAGAAAAACTAATACAGAAGGAAAGAGAAAAGGACTACACATATAGAGACACACAAGACAGAGAAAATGACATAGATTGAGAACGACAAAGAAAGAGATAAAGAGTGAAACAAATACTGGAAGGGAAAAGGAAAGAAAAAGACATAAAAACAACTACAGAGAGAAATGTAGAAACAGACAAACAGATGGAGAGAAATACAGACAAGAGGAAACAAATATAGAAAGAGACAAAAACACAGAGAAATAAAGAGACAGAGAACATAGAGAAAGACAAAGAAAGGTATGAAGAGAAAACAAATACAGTAGGAGAGAGAAAAGGACAAGGCACAGTAATATACAGGTAGAAAGATAGACGGGGAGAAAAGGACAGAGATAAAGAAAAAAAGAGAAAATCAAACAAAGGAAAGAGAGAGAAAAAGCACAAACACAGAGAAATATAGAGACAGAGGACAAATAGAAAGACACAGAAAGCAATACCAAGAAAAAATAGAGAAATACATACAGAAATAAAGAGAAAAAACAGAGATAGAGAAATTTAGATACAACAAGACGAAGAGAGAAAAAGGCGTAGAGAAAGACAAAGAGAAAAACAAATACAGAAATTGAGAAAAGGACAGATACACAGAGAAACATCAAAATAGAGTGGATGTAGAGAAAGACAAAGAAAGACATAAAGACAAAACAAATACAGTAAAAAAGAGAAGGGTGCAGAGACAGGGAGAGCCACGCAGACAAAAGGATAACAAACGGCAGAAAAAAAGAAATACAGAAAGAGAGAGAAAAAGGCCAGACACAGAGAAATATAAGACAGTCAGCACATATAGAAAGAAAAATAAAGGGATTAACAGAAAAACAAATACAGAAGGAAAAAGAAAAGGACACACATAATATAAAAATAGACAAGATAGTGAGAAAAGGATATAAACTAAAAACAACAAAGAAGGAGATAAAAGAGAAAAGGAGAGATATAAAGAAGAGAAACAGAACGAGAAGATTAAATACAGAAAGAGAAAGGAGAACAAACCCAGAGAAATATGGACTCAGGTACAGAGAGAAAAATGGACGTAGCTAAGAAAGAAACTGAATGGAAGCCAAAGAAAGCCGGAGAAAACAACAGATAGCCAGAAAAAGTGTTATAGGGAAAGGATAATGGGTGAGGAATTAGTTTTTAATTGCTCAGATTCAGTCCTGAAATGCATATCCAATAGAACAAAAACAAAAATAAAAAAATTATTCTTACGTAATAATCTTCTTTCCTGATTCTAGTTCTATGGTCTTCCACGCTTCATAAGCTGGTGGCATGAGGCAAGCATAATGAGCTTCCTGGTAAGCAAGTCGGATGATACGACTTCCTCCATGTGAACTACCACGTTCATCTCCCTGATAAAACTGCATGGAAGCGAACAGAATACATTAACCAGTTAGGGGAGATGAGGTTGTGGAGGGTTTAGCGGGGGTTCATTTTCTCATTTTTTGGAAGGCTTGCCTAGAGATGAAGTGATCATCAAATCGAAATCTAATCCTTGAAATTACTCGTATAATAGATGAATTTTACTATGTTGTCAGTTTTTCAGATTTCTATATAATGGTTACCTGCTTCCCGAATTTATCCACTATACATTAACTACTGAATAGTTTCGTCACGCACCTACCAGAAGGCATCGAGCCAGGAACGCCCCATTTAGTGGAAACCCTCGTTGGGGAGGGGTTGGGGGAGTGAAACCAATGCCCAACAATCCCCCAACAGCAAAACTTTCTACCGTTTGAGCCTATGACATGAATTGTAGGAAAAAATGGTCTGCCGCCAGTCTATTTTATCATGTGGTTACCAAAATGTTTTTTTTTTTAATGAACAATACTTAATGCTTTCAACTTATTGATTTAGTCGTCCCACCAATGTCAAGGCCTCGTTGAGATGATTAAAACGGTGTGTTACGACATCAAATTTGGCCGAAATTTGATAATGGCTGCCTTCCATTCGTTGTGCTTATTGAATCATGTCTTTCACAGCCAATAATTTACTCCACAAAAACACTTCCGGGTCAAAGGGTAATTAGAAGACAAAAGAATAGCAACACCAAACCAAAAAATTGTTTTTTACTAAAATCTAATAAAAAAATAAGGTCATTCTTGGGTATCCCCCTCCTCACCCACCTCCTCCCCCCAATAACGGGAGCCATTCCGTAACAATAACTATTAAAGGACAGAGCAAAAGTTAAAACTAACTAAGAAAACATTGGCCTACTACTGCTTAATCCACCGAGAAAAATTCTTCGTTCCCCAAAATTGTTTGTTTGTATATCTTCCATAGAAAGGGTCCCAAACGACCTTGTTACAAGGGATGGAATATGAAACGATAGCTATAGCATGCCCATTCGTCACTCCCACGTCCTATATGGACAGGTACGTGTTTGTCAGCTTCTGCTTGCTAAAAACCTGTTTTAAAATCTGTAACGTAATGGACTTTCTGTGGCAGTGTTTGGGGAATATTTTACACGCATCCCACGCAGTATTAGACTTCGTGAACATATCCGTTGGTTGGACCTATTATCGTCACCTATTGTGACGTGTCATATCCCTCGATTTGACCAACGAAGTATGACGAACGAAATTTGAGTTGGATTAACAGCTCACACTTTGTTCGTCACACTTCGCTGGTCAAATCACGGGGTATAACACGTGACACGACACGTGATAAATAAATACAGACGTAAACCTATATACGTTGCCTTTTGGACTTAAATGTCAGCCAGTCTGAGCGGGAATTGAACCCACGACCCTTTGAGACCAAATGCCGAAGTCCTCAGTCATACTGACATAGCTGAGCAGCAGGACTTCAGCTCAAAGTTTGTTGGTTTATTCCCGCGTAGGAAGTCTGACATTTAAGTCTAAAAGGCACCGTAAATCACAAAGGGCAATCAATGTTTGCCCCTCGAGGGTCGGCACACATCAAATTTCTTCCAGACAACGTAAATAGGTTTGCATCTGTATTTGTTTATCACTTTTCGAGCCCAATTGACTTGCTATCCTCTTTATGACACGTATTGTCGTCAAATATTGGATTAAGATTGACAATAACAAACATCGGTGGTCCAAGACGTTTAAATTTCACTTTCTAAGAGCATCTCGGCCCCGTTTTGCAGAAAGGGTGTAACTCGAGTTACACCCTTTTTGAATAACAGTGCTCAAATTACTCCCTCTGTCGCCAATTACTGGCAAAAAATTTTTCAAGATCGTATCCCCAGCTAATCAGAAGTTTACAGTCGGCAAAAAGGATGTAACTTTCTTGGGTCTGCAAATTTGTCACGCAAAAAGGCTGCGATTCCTGGAGACCACGGCACTTGCACCTTTTTTTGTGTAACAATCTGTTGTCATAACTACAGTTATATCCTTTTTACGTTACAAAATTAACCTTTAAATGACTTAAGATTGTAAGTAAAAATCGTTTTTTTTACTATTGCACATTTAAAGAATGTTTTAAATGCTATGATTTGTAGGGAACAGTTCAACCTGTAAACAGTGTATACAAAAACGGATCAAGTACTTCAAAAAAACCTATGACTCCGATTTGACAGCGATTTGAGCAGACCCAAACTTTAAACGTATTTTTCTCAGAACATCAATTTTTGAGTTACACCCTTTCTGCAGAACAGGGCCGATCTCACTTTCACAAAATGAAACCGTCACTTTCACTTTCACTTTCACTTTCGCAAAAGGTCACTCTCTAGCTTCCTCTCAAAGTCCTATGACGTACAAGCGAGGCACGTGCAGAGCCGCTGAATACCTAAAGCTTTACCAAAACGGTATCTGCATCTGTATATACAGCCGTACTGACGTCACATCTTCTCAATTCTCAATGCATCTACTATAGAAAAGTAAATAATTACCTGATCAATAAGGAGGGTCTTCTTTCCAGCTCGAGCTAGGTATAAAGCAGTTGATGAGCCCTCAATACCTGCACCTATCACAGCACAATCGTAGATAGTTACCATGTCTTGGGCTTATATAATACTTGGCAATTCGACCTTGATATTATCTTCAATGAGATCCCTTGACTGATAACGTTCTTTAACGCGTTGTCGAGTGGGATGACTAAGATAATATCGGTTTTTTTTTTCCGTCCGGTATGCTGCATCAACTATTTTTAGTCGGGATCTTATCCTAAAGACACGCCATGCACATGTATAACAGAACACTTGATAATTATGAAATCGAAAAGGTCAAAAATTTCTATTTGTTAATTAAACAAACAAAAAAAAAACCACTGTGCAACTAAACGGACTGGAAGTGGTTTTTTTTTCAATTATTAAAGGTTATTTGTTATGCAACTTTTTTTAAACTTACAACTTTACTTAAGCCCCGCCCCCCAAAAAACCCTATTTTACAGAATTTTTTTATAATAATTTTTTTTGTAATAATAGTAAATATAATTTATTTAGAATAAATGAACGAAGTTTGTTGTACCCCAAAGATGTTGTTGATGATAGTTATTCTGTATTGTTATTTTGTAGTGCGCCTTAAAAACTGCAGTGGTAAAACGACCAAAACTGGCAAAACTGGGCCCAACTATTGCAAGGAACATATCTCTGACGTTGATAACTCAGCTAAGATGGTGTTGAAATAGCTTACAATGGGTTCTATCGCAGAAGTTAAAAAATCGCCCTTCCCACAAAAGTAACCGTTAATGGGAATTACTCCCACTCGCAAATGCAAATTCTAACAGTGATCCCTTCATTTTTAACATGAAGCTTGGAACAACTAGACCACGCCTCTTCAAAGATATGACAGTACAGGTTGAAAACATGCGGCTGCAGCTATTAACTAATCGTATCCAGTTTTCTGTACACTTCCGCCACTATCGAAAATGGTGAAGCACACACCTGTATCACGCATTGCAATAACGATCTCTATTAGAGTATTATCTAAAAGTAGTCACCATCACAATTGCCTGTTAAAAGGTATTATCTTACTTTTTAGTTCTAGCTTTAGATTATAGGTCAGCTTTTAGGCCGAATTTTTACCTGCCGTTTTAATTTCATAACAGTTTGGGTTCGAGAGTATAGGCCTATTCAGCCAAGCAACACTGAGACTGTTTTAACGAATATAATGTGTGCCGCTAACAAAATCCTTTTTTTTTTAAAGATTGCTCTTGTTTCTGAAGTTGTTAAATGCGTTATTCAAATGTTATTATTTTATTATCTTACGTGAGAAAGCCTATTTATTACCTATGAGAAAGCAACGATGATTTATTTTGCCGTGTATTTTAAAGTCCTCTTGACTATACAATGAAAAAAGGTGATGGATGGACTGACAAAGTCATTGCTATGGACTGCCCAGCCGTTTAGACTGTAGAGAAAACTAAAATGGATTATTCTCCTATTGAACGTTTCTGGGAAGGAATTCCAATTCACCAAACCCTTGATTACCGGTAGTCGTGGGAAACCACGCACTCCTAGTTAACGTGGTTTGATGAACAGAATTGTGGGCAAGCCAGATATCTCCTGAAGACTCCTCCTCTGACGAAAACCGTCATTCTTCATTAAAGGTCCCAATTCACCGTGTAACAGGCTGCAGCATGTAGCGCCCTCGACCATTATTTAGTTCTATGTACCACTGATTTCAACAAGCGAAGGAATGCGCAAAGAAATGTCTTTTTACACAAAAAAAAAAGCCACGTGCCTCTTTAATTATTGAGTGTAAAGTTGATGCGCCCACGTGCACCAGGAAGTAAGCGGTAAAGGTTAACGATATTACTGTCACTAGATGGTGCCCATCTAGCGGTTCAAAATCTGCGTTTCAGAACAGTCGATATATAGAAAAAAGTTCCCGTCATGTCGTTAGGCTTAACTTTACCTTTTACTGCCTGGTGCACGTATAGGCGATGTATAGGTAAAAGGATGCACGTGGCTTGTTTGTTCCATAAAAAGGAATTTATTTGCGAGTTCCTTCTCCTGATGAAAGTAAGGGCTAGACAGAACAAAATAGCAGCAAATTGCTATGGAAGCAGCAGCTTGTCATTTGGTAGCAATCCCCCTCTAAAATAATTTCGTTAGTCCCACGTAATGATCAGCGCCCATCTTACGCCTAATCCGACGCAACTGGCTCCGGGAAACTCTTTAAACGCAATTATCGGGACCTGACAGACAAGTGGGGCTGGAGAGCGAGCGAGCGACGGTATGCCAAACCATGGTTAAAATGGCACTATCACCCATTGAAAGTATGCAGAATCTGGCAACATGTACTATATAGCACTTGATTGCACCAAGCGAAGGTATGCACAGTGGTATTTCTTTTGACGAAACAAGCAGCCACGACCTCCTTAATTATTGAGCGATAGGTTGGTTCCTCCTCGTCCACCTGGGAGCAATCTGTAAACTTTAGCAATATCACTGCCACTAGATGGCGCCATGGTATTTTCGTTCGCTTTTCAATCAATAATAGTGCCACTTCAAGTCGTGGACTTCCAATTTTAATACGGCTTAAAACTTCATCCACCCACCGAAAAGGAAAAATAAAGGAATTAACTGAAAACAAGTAAGTATAGAAATAAAGAAACAAGCATAACACCAGCATTCAACTTAGTAAAAATATTTTAACAACGTATTAAAAACAACAATTCCCGATAACTTTATTTTATACCACGGGTGTGACGTCACGCTGCAACTAAAATAAAAAGCTAAAAAAGAAGCTACGCAACTGTATCAAAAAAATTCTCCGAGACGGACGATGGATAATAACTAAGCCAATATAATTCGGACGATCCTAATGTATTGATAAAAATATTTGTTGTAGAGTGCATGATGGAAAGATGGAAAGCTTATAGTTCATAAATGCATTTAGTAACGTTACTTATTATTTACATTATATATAATTTGCTATGTACATTATTCTGGGCCATCCTGCCACGATGGGACCCAGTGGAGAAGAGAACAAGCCTAGCTTATATAAAGCTAGCGTTAAGTATAGACAACTGGCGCCATACGGTGGCAGACACAATAACTCCGTAGACATCGGGTCGACATCGCACCGCTCGTAATCGTTGCCTGAAAACGCAAGTTATTTCGCCCATCGTGTCATCCAAGCCTGTAATTCTTTTATTTAAAGGTGAGGTGCATCGTCTTTGTCAGTCACAACAACTTTTTAACTCCATTTTTACCGTTTTATCGCTGTTGATCGACACTGGCTTATTCTTCACTCGCGTGTGCCATTGTACGGAATCTGTGAAGTGACATTGCAAATTTGTCAGTAGTTTCCCAAACTTGTGTTTTCTTACATTTTAATTTTTTGATTTTACTTTTACATTTTACATTTTACATTTTACATTTTACTTTTTACTTACTTCGGGAACCAGCAAACTGCCAATTTGGATTTGATTGTAGTTTTTCAACATTGTGACGTCTGCATTTTACCATTTTATTGTTGGTGGCTGCTTGATGATGTCGAATTTGGTATCCGTGTCCGATTTGAATGCCTCCCCTCTGCTGCCGACCAATGAGGGTAGAACTAGGAGGGACACCATCTTCTACGATACGAACTCTACACCGGTTAATAGTTTTGTGGTCGATGACTGTGCCAGTGCTACGATCCATAGTCCCACCGACAACTCACACATCGGACATCTGTTAAACAAGTCGGCTTCTATCCTAAATAAGCTAGACACTTTTGGACTCGAAAAGGACATCGATCTAAGCGCTATCGATTGCAAGCTACTGAAATTAGACGCCTCATATTCGGACCTAAAAAACTACATGCGTTCACTTCACGAAATCGTCATGGCAGAACTTCAAACAGGCCTTGCAACCCTCAAGTCTGAACTTTTGTGCAATGTTCATTCCCTCTTTAAGGGATCTCTCAACAACTTCTCAACTTTAACAGGTCCACCAACGCCAACAACAAATTCGGAAGGTACAACCACGACAAACTCAAGAGCTGTCAAATGCATCAATACCTTTTCACTAGAGCACAGTGGCAGGCTGAATTTGATTTCTTCTTTTCTCGACTTTCCGGTGGCTGCCCATTCTTCCAGTACTGACCATAACAAATCTGACGCACTTCACGGTAGCTTGCTTTTTGATCCAGACAAGTCTGTACCACCAAATGTAACTGTGCGCAGCCGACGTCCTGCTAAAAAGTCCCGTGTTGAACCCCATCGTGCGGCGCCTCAACCTCAGAATGGGAGTGGCAGTAACTGTGCCGTTCCTAAGCCTTTACAACCACTCAACGCCGTACAAGAAATTTGTGATGAACGCAACCGCAACCACAGTGGTTCCTCTTCGCCGACTGTTTTGGTGCAGGGTACCGTCGACCCTTCCACACCTTTTTCCCAGACCATATTATCCAAACCAGTGACCATCCTTGGTGATTCCCATGCCCGTGCTTTGCGTTGCAGCACACACTATGAATCCACGACGTGGTGTTGGCCAGGGGCGTCGGTCCAAGCTATATTGAGTAGTACCCCACTTGTTCTACAGGATGCGCACCCTGACTCCGACTTTGTACTATGCGCGGGTTCCAACAACCTAGACTCAGATCCTCCAAATAGGATAACACATTTTATTGGCAAAATTGCAAATTTAATTAGGCAGGAACGACCACATGCTAGGATTTCTGTTGTGGGTATCTTCCCACGCCTTCTACGTAACCATCGCGAGACTGACAAAATTATTGTTCATACTAACCTTCTGATTAAGAACTTGTGTATTGATTTGTGTATCAACTTCGTATCCATCGATGAACAACTCTGTTTGGACCACACACTTTTAGCCCGGGATGGGATTCATCTCACGTCTCGTGGCAAACATGTGCTGCAAAATGAAATAATCAAGTTGCATACACCGACCCCAAACTTGACTATGTAACAGGGAATATTCCCATGCTCTTACCTCTCGCAGTTTTTTCAAGTGTCACCCAGCCCGCTAGTTCCACCAACCCTTCCCCTCCAACTACTGTCACCAATTCTTTGTCTTGTCTTCTTCTTAATGCCCGCAGTATTCCCAAAAATTTAGGTTTTTTCCAGGCTATTTTGGCAGTTGGGGCATACGATATCATCTTCGTGGTTGAGACGTGGCTTGATCACTCAACTACTGATGCGATGATCATAGGGGGTCACGGATACTCTGTGACCAGGCTTGACCGGGGTTCTAGGGGTGGAGGTGTGATGGCGCTTTCTAAAGGAGAGCTTGATGCTACAGCTAATCTAGCACGAGACGGTGTTGAAGCATTATCCATCCGTCTCCCTCACCAGCACCTAAATTTTATTCTGGGCTATCTACCAGACAGTCATTATGACACGGCCATTACTTCCTTGTGTTCTTTCCTCTCCGCTGCTATGGACCTTGGTTGTTCAAATGTCATCCTGGGTGACTTTAATTTGTCATCTGTTGACTGGGCGTCTTCCACGGCTACCGACCGCCCCCACCGTGATTTTTTAACTTTGATTTCCTCACTGGGCATGGTTCAACTTGTCGATTTCCCCACACGGGGAACCAACATACTTGATCTTATTTTTTCGGACAATGATCGTCTTATATATGGAATCCAACCTCTTCCAAATTTGGGCACTAGTGACCATGAAATGGTGAGTTTTTTTGTCCACTGTGAACGTTCCTCGTTGAAACCTAAAATCCATCTTCAGGGAAAAATTAACTTTGCTTTACTAAGGGACAAATTGTCCAGTATTAATTGGCTTCAATACCTTGGCTTCAGTAATGCTAACAGTGCCTGGATAGCTTTCCACAAACTTTTATTGGACCTGGTTGCGACATGCAGAGGTAGACCCTGCTTTAAGTCAATGAGTGGTCATTTCAGCCCTTCCCTACCTGTCCCTATTAAAAAACTTGATCGGTCAAAACTTACAGCATGGAGGACCTACAAAAAGTTTCCTTCCGCTTCAACCAAACTTGCATATTCACAGAGGCAAACTGCTTATGCAGTTGCAATTAATGATTGGCGAAACCAAAACGATGTTGCTGCCATTAGGGATGGTAGTCTGTCTAGCTTGTTTCGTCTCTACAAAACTAAAACGCAATCGGCTCGTACCCTGCCTCCTTTTCTGGTTGATGGTGTTTACCTAACTTCTAATACAGCCAAAGCTGAACTTTTAAATTCAACTTTTCTTTCCAATGTTGTTACAGATAACGATGTTATCCCCCCATTTAACTGTGCGAGTCAGAGTGGTTGTAGTGTGGATCCTTGCAGTGTTGACCCAGGTAGCATATCCGGCACTAAAATAACAGGGGATTGTACAAATGTTATCTTTACTGTTGAACAGGTGGTTCAGGTATTGTCTTCCATTAAGCCCAGCCATGCAGTTGGTCCAGACGGCTTCTCTGCGTATTTTTACAAGCAACTCATCCACGAAATTTCTCCTGCATTAACCTTCATCTTTAATCTATCCATGTCTACGGGTTCCGTTCCTTCTATGTGGAGAACTGCTAACGTCATCCCGATTTATAAAAAGGGTGATACTTCAAACCCTGCCAACTATCGGCCAATCGCACTTACTGTTGTTCCATGCAAGATCATGGAAACCCTTATCCGTCAATCCTTACTTAAATTTCTTGAGGAGCGGAAGCTACTCGGTGGTGACCAGTTTGGTTTTCTGCCTGGCAGATCTGTAGTGATGCAACTCTTGTTAGTGCTTGACCTTTGGACTTCTGCGACCGACCTAGGCATCCCAACCGATGTCATCTATTTTGATTTTATGAAAGCCTTTGAATCTGTTGTTCACTCAAAACTTCTACACAAACTAACGCTGCTGTCAGTTGGTGGAAATTTACTTGCTTGGCTTGCAGACTTCCTCTCAGGTCGCAGGCAGCGTGTGGTGGTTGAATCCTCCAGCTCCCAATTTGCTTGGGTGGGTAGCGGGGTGCCCCAAGGATCCGTCCTCGGTCCGCTACTTTTTGTGATTTATCTGAATGACTTGGCACCATTTTGTGCTGATGGTGCAAGGCCATGCTTTAAATTCGCGGACGATCTTAAAATTTGTTCAACTATCCATTGTTTCAACGATGGTTACCTTTTAAATTCAGATGTGAGCTTTATCCAACGATGGTCGGAGCTGTGGCAACTCCCTCTGTCCAGAGAAAAATGTGGTGTTTTTCATATTGGCCCTGCAAACCCACATTTGAAGTATACTCTGGCGTCATCCGATCTTTCAGTCTTGGATACTGTTAAGGACCTGGGTATCTGGTTTTCTGCAGATCTAAAATCTTCATTACATTGCTCCAAAATTTCGGCCCAGGCCTACCGTCGCCTGGCCCTGGTTAGGCGGTGTTTCGTGAAGTCTCAGGTTTCTACTTTAGTTTGGGCGTTTAAGGTTTACGTTCGTCCTCTGCTTGAATACGCAAGCCCTGTATGGTCACCGTATCTCCTACACGACATTGACTGCCTGGAGGCTGTTCAACGTCATTTCACAAAACGTGTAGCTAACCTTAGAGATCGCCCTCCTGCTGATCGTCTATCTAGATTGGGACTTCAGCCACTCGAGTTACGTCGTATTTGGGCCGACCTTGCACTGACTTTTCGAATTGTACGGGGAGAGTTGCCAATCGACCTTCCCTTTTTCGATTTTTCTTCAGCTACTCAGACTAGGGGCCACTCATATAAATTGCAGGTCTCCGAATCGCGAACAGACTGCCGGAGGCATTTTTTTGCTCTCCGTGTAGTTAAGATATGGAACTCGCTTCCAGAGTGTGCTGTATCTGCCACCTCGGTCAGTGCCTTTCTGAGGATCATTCGCAAATTACCACTTGACAATTTTCTAAGGCGGACCTATTAAACAGTTTTTACTTAATTTTACTCTCTCTTTTGGGTGCGGCGTAAGCGGCCTTGCGCCCTGCTGTTAACCTTGCTTACCAGCAAAAGATATTATTATTATTATTATTATTATAACTACACATTAATATTTAGCGCATCGCAAATACACAACAATATTAATAGCAACGAGAATCAGAAAGCAGACCAACTCACTGTCATGGAAACGACATGATCACATCGACTGTTTACATAATGGAGTCATGCGACTTCATAGTTTGTAATTCAGTGTCGTGAACTGTCTTGAATAACTTCACTTACCCCCAGTTGTAGAACGACTGCTATAATTGCTTAAGACTAAAGCCAGACTTTAACTTTATTTTAAAGTCCCACTTTTTTATTTTAGTCGTAAAGGTGCCAAAGTCGTTCCTGGACTTAGGAGGCCGCCCGAAACAATTGCGAATACAACCCACGATCGACTTTACGTTAAAGCTTGCCCTTGAGCTTAGACTTTAGACTAAAGTACGACTTTACCAAAATGTTCCAACTTTACGTGAAACTAAGCACGAGTTCATGCTTAGCAGTCGTTCCACAACTGGCCGTTAGTCTTACAAGTGAGGTCGAAACAGATGCTTTTGCTCAGACGGCTTTGTGAAGCCATTACCCGCAGGCTAGCCACTTCTAATTAATTCTTGATTTACTAATAGGAATATGAAAAATAATTTGGTGTTTGGCAGGTTGTGTTTATGGCCGTTTGTATGAAAAGGTTGTATAAGAGAATTTTCATATTTTTTTAAATTAAAAGTTCGTTTTATGAGAAGTCAGGCACTGGGTAACTTATTGTTTATTTGTGCCTGGTTCATGACATGCTATGCTGTCCCTTGTACCAGGGCTTGCGGGAGAATATGGGTGCACGGTTTTTTTTTAAGTGCATTTAAGAGCGAATTGCTCAGGAAAACAATTTTAGTCTGAAATGTGTGAGATGTAATCTCAGTAAATGGATAGATTTTTATGCAACCTCTCCCCTTTATTAGTGCTCAAAATTGAAGTAATATTTCAATTTTTGTGAAAAGCGTTAAGTTTGGTATGGATGCACAAGAAGGTTAACTGGAAAATAAAAGCTATGTGATAGCAAGTTCAAAACACCCCCCGAGGGGGTGGGAAAGGGGGTGACTTACTCTCCCCCAAACGGTTCTCTGGCTGTAACTCCTTAACCGTCAACAAATCAAAAGTATAAAGTGAAGCAAAGACGTTCAGCACACAATTCTGGACAGGAAAGGGATCATAAATCTTTTATGTAAGAGCACCCCTTTAACCACACAATCGTATTTAAAGTATTATCACCCTCAATTCACACGAACACTCCTTTTTTTACTATTGGTTGTTAAAGTGCTTTTCCTGTTCTAAGTGTTCTTGTGAGCCCTTTAATAGCTCGAAATGGACGTGCTTCGAATTTTCTGAAAGGGTGGAATCTATTCTTTTCATCAATCCTAACCGAATATTTTTACCTTATGTAGGGACCGTCCTACACCCACTGAAAGCGAAGAGGTAACGGCATAGCGGCGAAAGCGTATGGTGATTTTATAATTAAAAGTGCTCTTGCGAGCCTTCTAATAGCCCGAAATGGACATGCTTAGGATTTTCTGAAAGGTGGCGATCTATTCTTTCCACCAATCCTAACCGAAATTGTTAGCTTAGAGACCGTTCTACACCCATTAAAGGTGAAGAGGTAAAGGCATAGCAGTGAAAGCATATGTTGATTTTCGAATTCAAAGTAGTCTTGCGAGCGAGCCGTCTAATAGCCCGAAATTAACATGCATAGAATTTTATGAAAGGTGGGGATGTATTCTTTCCATTAGTCCTAACCGAATTTATTTAACTCAGGTAGGGAGTGTCCTACACTCATTTGAAGGTGAAGAGGTAATGGCGTAGCGGCGAAAGCGAATGGTGATTTTGGATTTCAAAGTGGTCTTGCAAGCCATCTTATGGCCCGAAATTGACATACTTAGGTTTTTCTGAAAGGTGGCGATCTATTCTTTCCATTCATCCTAGCCGAAAATTGTTTCGCTGAGATAGGGAAAGTCCTATACCCGTTTAAATGTGTAGTTGTAATTGGTGTAGTGACTAGTTTCAATTTCAAAGTGCCATTGTAATGCTCATATTTGTATTCTTATCTAAGCTAAACAATTTCGGTTAGGATTGAAGGAAAGAAAATATCCATACCTTTCAGAAATCCTGAGCATGTCCATTTCGGACTATTAAAGGGCTCACAATAGCACTTTGAATTCGAAAATCATCATACACTTTCGCCCCATACGCCATTACCTCTTCACCTTTAAAAGGGTGTAGGACGGTCGCTACCTAAGTTAAACAATTTCGGTTAAGATTGATGGAAAGAATAGATCGCCACCTTTTAGAAAATCTTAAACACGTCCATTTCGGGCTCTTTTTCAGAGTCATGGAAAACAAGTAATTTGGGCGCCATTTTCCAATATGGCCGCTCATAGCGATTGAGGAGAATGTCTACAACACTTAAATTCCTAATAATTCTACGAAAACAACATTCCTGCCAAGTTTCACGCTTTTATGATGAAAATGCACAATTTTAGGTATATCCTCCGTACTACTACGATCAGTCGTTTCGTAAATGGACGAATGGGGTCACGACTCCCGAGAGATGGAATGCAGTAGTATGGACCCTCCATCGAGACATACGGGGCTGTCTTTTATGTCGTTCCTGGTAAAACCCATCTATATTGACAGATTAGGGCCAACACTTTTAGTTCACAGATCGCGTCTGACCAGTTCTAAAAACGAAATTTGAAGTTTTGATATTTGCCGGTCGGCTTTTAGGTTCAGCAGCCTGTTAGAAAAATTAAAGGGCTGTTTTTTATATTTTTTTATTTGTTGTTCGTGGTTTCAAAGTTTTGCGTGGTAAAGAAAATTGTGGAAAAAAAAATTATCTGGGGACAAACTTACGGACGAATTGACCGCAGGCGAAATGTCCGGGGACTAACTTTTGGGACGAATTGTTAGGGTACGAAATATCCGCGACTCGATGAACCGATGGGCAGACAAAATGTTGCTGTAATCTTCCTAGCTTGCTGTACAGAAGACTAAAACGAACTTCAACATGTAATCGCTCAGACCAACACATCTGATTGCTGATTTCACTACGTCATCCTCAAATACCTTGAAAAAGGTTACCCTTTAGATAAAAAAAATCGTACAGTTGGCAAATCTACCTTGGTTCACCAGAAAATTTTTTTCCCCCCCCCCCCCCCCAACTCCACCAGTTCCCCGATACATTGAAAGCGTTACGAAACCTCCCTGGAAATTTCTTTTACCAATCTAATGTTTGCCTATCAGTAACCAATCCAGAACGAGTTTTAAATTTCCAACCCATCATAAACAGGACACCATTTACCAAATTTCCTGTTCCAGCCCCTCTTGCAAAGCCATTTACGTCGTTGGTACTAGTGAACAAAAACTGGTCCAATGCCTTCGACCTCATTAATCAAAGTTCAAATTTAACAAAATAATTCGTTTGTTTAACACTTCCAACATACTGGACATAAATAAACCCGTCCTATCAAAAACTGCAGTTTACTCCAAATCGGAAAAACTCATACTAGAATTAATCTTGAAGCAATCTTCAAGTTTTCATTTAACTTTCAAACTATTAGTAGGTGCGATTAACTTGGTTAACAGGGTTAACCTTGGCGGCCTTTCCCTGGTTGAATGATATCACTACTCTGAAAGGCCGACCCTTTTTTTACACTTGGCGGCTTCTCTTATACCAGTTATGTTTTTGGGTGGATAATCTTTCTACAGTTCGTACACTGAACTGCCGTTTCAACCTTCGTAACACGTGTCAACAATGGCTGACCTGAAAACAAAGTAAAAACAGCAATAGCATTGTTATGCGTTAAACTATTTGATTTCCTACTGATGTTGAGATCCGTATGTCGTGTTTCCGTTACTTCGTACATGATGCAAAACATGACGTGTATTTAAGTGTTTTTATTTTTATTTTGGGATAAAGTTTATTATATTTAAGTTTATTTATTTTTTTGTTTATTTATTATATTATTATTATTATTATTATTATTATTATTATTATTTATTTATTTAGTTTATTTAAATTTTATTTATTATATATTGTGGAAGGTTAAAATTTGTTCAGGCAAATGAACTACGACGTCCTGAACAGTTTTCAGGGCAGTTTTACGCTTATTTGAGGGTCGTAAAATTCAAGTTATAGCGATGATAATAGGCATAATGGAAGCGTAATTTATTTATCTTTCATTTGGCGATACTGTCATCTTTGTAGGTGCTTTAGTTCAAGAGGAGTAGAGGTACAAACACACTCTTGACCATCGTACGTTTTTATTGGTGTAGATTTTAGACTGCCTGATTCCTTTTTCTTTGTGCAATCTATTAAACTTAAGTTACCGCATACAACTGCTAATTGGGATGGGAAATAAAATTTCACTACGTCACCATTGAATCCTACTTTCATACTCATCTGACTTAGTAATCCCTGGATGACTCTTCTCTACTGTTTTTCTATTACTTTTCCAAATTATTCTAGTCACTTCTTTCCGTAGTCCGCACCGTCTCTT
Organism: Lithobius niger; assembly: GCA_023313725.1. Classification (NCBI taxonomy): domain Eukaryota; kingdom Metazoa; phylum Arthropoda; class Chilopoda; order Lithobiomorpha; family Lithobiidae; genus Lithobius; species Lithobius niger. The sequence goes on from JAHWFP010026941.1 coordinate 44,001, forward strand.
TTGTCTTCAAGTCGCAGCCGGCCGGGCTTTCGAAATTGAAGACTCGATGTTACGCTCAATTCGCCATTTCGGCTAGATGAAATGAACAAGAACAGACTGACACAGAGTAGCTAATAGCAGAAAGAGATTTAGTCAATAGCAGTGCATAATTTTTCATATTAACTGGTGAAGCACAACACGGCTAGACGGTACATAACAAAAAGTAGAGTTTGAGTACAACTTACCCAGCTATACACAGTAAACATCGGAGAGTTGGCAATAACTATGCAACAATACAAACTGTGTGAACTCTTTATTGCAAAAATACTGTTACTAATAAGTGGCACGCCTTGGTTGATTTGCAACGCTTGTTTTCACTCCAAAAAAAATAAAGAATGATTCCACAGCCTGACGAGCTATTAATGTATTGGCCAAAAATCTTAAGAGGACATTCCTCCCAGCGCCATTTTTCTCGATCCTCCACATCAAGTATGGCCCCGAAGGTCTATTTCCTTACCGTTAGTCAATCCTTTGGTAAAAATCCGCTGTAAAAAATGGCATCTAGGAATTTTCTGTTGAATAATATTAACTTTATTTACTGCGTCCCGCAGTATATCATGCATTGCGCGCTTACAATAATCATGACGTTTCATCTCTGTGTGTACATGTACTAATTTGCTAATAATTACCATGAGATCAAAAATCTTAAGCGTAATACGTTAAACATTAAAATTAATTATTCCAATAGATCGCCGAAACAACATTATAAGACACTAGCCTAGAAAATTATGAATTGTGATGTTAAAATACGAGAATCATTCCGGTTTGTGACGACACGATTAATGCGTTCGTGCTGGTTCGCCTATTAGGCATAATGCCAATTGAGACAGGAGCTGCTATCTCAGATGACCTTGGTGTTCTATATGCGCGGAAGAGGATCAGCGTGAGCTGTTATAAGGCAGGTGGAAGGTTATAAGGCGGGCCGGATGTCCCTTTAAGGAAAACGGATCAACTATCAGATGCCGGTTGCCAAAGTAACAACTGCTCACTGACGAACTATTCTCATATTTTTACAACGTAATCATCGATCAAAGCTATTGCACCGCCTGCATTTCACTAACAAGCACTTTGTTAACTAATTGTCGTCCGTGAAGTCTACAATTAGGCTCTTAATAGGTGAATAAAACGTTGAGGATTTACTGAGAGGCAAGGACGATTTTGCTGCTGTGATAAACAACTCATTCTTCTGAAGTAACTTGAATCGCATAGTTTCAGTTTGTCACCTTATAGAAGCAAGGATGAAATTTTTGCTATTTCTGCTGGCGTGCGTTTTAACTCCGGAGTTGGTTAGCAGTGCATGGTCTTCGACTAAAAGTACGTATCAACTAAAAATTATGGCAAGATATTTTTGGCTCAGATCCCAAGACAATTTTTAATTTGTTTGTCATGATTCTGTTCGTCCTCTTTGAATTGTTGTTGAACAATTCAATGTTCAAACTCGGATCAATTTGAATATAATGCCTAACACAACTAAAAATGACTAATTAGCTCTTCTAAATCTACGTCTAACTAAAGAGAAATGAAACTGCAGTGAGAAGATAAACACCCGTCGTAGCATCCGGAGACTGTAGTGAAATTCAGTTAAATATTTTCTCAGTGGTTTTCTCAGCAGGCGACCCATGCTCCTTATTAATCTCCACTTAAGTTGCAGCCCTCCAGCTTTGTAATGCCGTCATTTACCTTTACATGTTTTATCTTCATACCCAATCCACACCCACTTTCAATTATTTGTTTAATGCATGTTGAGCTTAAAGTCATAAGCAAAGTAGTGATCATACAGATAAACCTGGTCAATTTTGAACCGTACTGGATATTTTAGATACAAAAATAAGTCGAAAATCGGGATGAACAAAACCCGGGATAAAACTGGAAACATCCGGTTGAAACAATTGAAGAAAATACGCAAAAGCCTGCCGTTATTCGTCTCCAAGACTGTAAATTATCAGGCATGTGCTATCTTTCCAACTATTAGGTCCGGTACTTTTTCGGTTTTCACAGCTTGTGGCTGTTATTACTCACACTACAAGAAATTGCTTTCTAACTTTGCTTAATTTGTTGCACGCTATTTTAAAGTGAAAGAGCATCAAATTAAAAAACATGCAATTTGTACGACATAATGTTTTCCTACGTCAGCAAAGTTATTAGGAAGTACATACATAATATCGCCCGCTTTCCGAGTGCTGGGATTTAACAATGTCGGGGGCGCTTAGCGCCCGAGCCAACGTTGGAGTCCAGCATGAGGAAAGCGGTGGATATCCTTCTTCTCATCCGTTTTGAAGCTATCAGGCCGACGTACATTGTTGAGCCAAGTGAGCGCGAGTGGAATACATTGTTGCGTTTAGCCAGAAGAAAGTTTGTGTTGAATATTCGTTAAAACGCAATGCTACACGCAAAGAAAAGAGCAACGTTCAATTTTGTAATCGGTTGCAATGAATTCTTGAAGGATTTTTTTGACGTTTGAAGTGGTGTTGTTTTAAAAAATTGTTCCATTTAATTTATTATATTCGGTTGCTTTATTCCTTTTTGTCATTTAACGGAAACCAACGTTTGTAAAGCAACGGGTGCAATGTTGTGAGTAATGTGAATTGTTGAACTTTTTTTTTTATCTGTTATGTTTTTTTATTTGTTTCAGTAAATTTATTAGGTTTTTTTTCTTCCACTTTTCATTTAACACAAACGGGGGTGTGGATCCGCGTGGAGTGCTGGGTTCCAAGATCCCAGCCCTCCGCCTTGGATCCCAGCACTCCTCGTCCTCGTTGATTGTTGCGATCCCGTCGTGTTGTATTTTTATAAGATGTGGGTGTGCAGACCAATATAACCTTTAGCGATAGGAGACCCACACAGATGGATATGAGTTTGTTTCAATAGTTAGTGCACCTAAAACGATTGCACTATCGAACACCACAATAGCCAGCCTCAAAATTGACAATTTATTTTCTTTTGGTTACTAATGCTTACCTTTCTCTAACAATGACCGACGAACTTTACTTTTTTAATTATTCTGGACAGGTGTCAGTGGCCCTAAAAAGTCTCCTCCTGATCCTTTTTCCATTCTGTATGTGGAAATAAAAGTTTTAGTATTATTTTATTATAATTTTTGTATAATATGATATGATATGAGTAAGCTATCATTGTTTTCTCGGTAGCAATGGGTTTCAAAGCAATCCTAATTTGTCGCCCCAACCCCTTCCAAAATGGTGGCAACATCATATTGGTGACTTAAATTTTTTAAATATTTTCTTTCCTGTTTTTGACTTTAATGGGCGTAAACGAGTCAAGAATTTTCGTTTGACACATAAAACATTATCTAAATCTTTTATGCATCGTTTTTGTCAGAGTGTAACGAGCACAGCTTTGCCTATAACGGACACGAATTTTAAAATGTCGGCTGATTGGACTTTTGTAGTCTGGGTGGGTTGAACCATCTCTCTCCTGAAGCGACGTGAGTTCAAGTCGGCGTAAGATAAAGCGACGTAAGGTAAAGCGGACCATGACCAAAGGTTATGTTGCACGCAACAATTCCACACTTAAATTGGCTAATGTAGAGCGACTCGTCAACGAAAGATTGAATTTGCACCCCCCCCCCCAAAAAAAAAATGACAAGATTGTATTAAAAATGTTCAGGATATGGAAGAGAAATTTTGGAAAATTGACTGCCGTTCCGAAGAGGTTGAATCAATCGCGATAAATTTTGAACGAGACAGTTCATCAGAAGATTTAGTTACATGTGGAACCGAATTAATGGCGTATGCGTTTAGCATAATTCTCTACAACAAAAAAAAGAGTCAAAGGGTTTTAACGAGCGTTAACCGCACCCGGTCATCTGCCTGACGCAGCCCTATAAAGCCATTTTGTCTACAACATCTACAAGTCACAATAATAGCACTTTTCAGTGCTACGTATTTCATGAAAGCGCTCCAAAATCTTAAATTTCAATAAGAAATAATGCTATAAATACTAAGTTGTTTCAAGACTCTATAACCAGGATCACATTTCCTATAAGGCCAACCTAGATCATGGCTTAGGGTGCTGGCACGGAGGGAAGGGGGGGGGGGGGAGGCCGGATCTAGAATCTGGGAAAACTGAGAGTGAAAGAGAGTCATGGATGTACAATTAGAGTTCGAAATCGGCCCTCATTTTTTATGAGCTTTACATTAAATTAATTTGCATGTAAGTAATCGATTTTCGATTTAAGCGAGCACGATTACGTGTGTTCAGGATCTAACTATTGGAATGAACTCGGGGGTAGGTGCAAAGGGGTTGTTGTCCCCTTCCACGGTACCTGACCAGGGGCGCAAAAATACCAAATTATAGTTCCACACTGTTTCAGTTTTGAGCCAAACCACTGTGAGAAAGGTTTTCCCCCTACTGTTAATTTATGCTTTCATTTTTTGGATCCTTAAGAATGTATAAAGCTTTTTGTTTAAGTCAGGAAAGTCTTAGAACACCTAAAAATACATTAGCTTCCCACTGCGGAAGATCACAACGCTCCAAAGACCCCCAAGCTGGTTCGGATGGCCCCCCCCCCCCCCCAAAAAAAAAACAATTCCACTTCGTAACGCCCCTACAGGTGCCTAATTGCCAAAAAAAAGAAGTTATCAGATAATGGGCCTTGGCTAATTTGGTATTTTATTAGTCATAGGTAGGGGGAGGTGGGAGTAGTCTTGAACTTTGGTCCAGGGCGTAAAAAAGTGCAAGTCCAACGTAAACAGCGACAGCTTCTTATACTGGCTGTAGATTAACAAGCACGTGTCCATTCGTTGAAATTTTGTGTTGCGGATGAATACATGTATGCATCATGTAACCAGGCTATGCTTGAAGGTGAGAAATACTTCAACGGGCGAGTGGGAAGAGGGTCGATTTGCCCAACATAAACTCTTGAAGACTTATTCGGGAAATCGCCCAAGTAATTTTTGCATTATATTTTTGACTTTTTTAGACTCTTAAAAATAAAAATAAAAAACAACTAGAGAGCCGTTGTCCACAGAATTTAATTCAAATGTAAGGTAGAACTTGACCAACAGCATTTGGGTACAAGAATTATTTACTAGATGACTGCATTTCGAAGTCGAAGACGCAACTTTCATATTAGCTAATTTAAACTTCTACTGTTTCTCCCTTATCTCGCTAAAATAACAAGGTAGAAAACAAAAAAATAAGAAATAGTTCATAATTTGGTAGATCAATTCAATTTAACTCAACTTAATTTCTTTTTGTGTTTACAACTGTTCAAAAAGTAAAAGATCGTAACAGACTAGTGGATTGCCTCTTTAATGTACAGACTGAGCTGAGATTTGCTGATATCACAAAAATTGGTAAAGATAAACAGTAAGATAATTACAAACTCCAATATTTTGCTTAAAATTACCAACATTTCTAGCAAAGCACCAGGAGTGTTTAAAAAAATAAGTATTTAGTTGCGAAAAATTGAACGATTTACATTCTAATTATTTTTTAGATATTACAGTCAGAAAAACTTATTTTATAAAAACGTTTCCAACGTCATTTTACAAGGCCAGAAAATAACGAAAAATAGCAAAAATACGTCAGCTAATTTCGAGGCCCACTGGGGGAAGCTCACAGCACTCCCCCAGACTCCCTATCTGTACTTGGTTTCTTCCTCCACACCATTCGGCTAAATTACCCCCTCACTACAAAATCTTAGCTACGCTACTGACAATCATACAAGATTTGGATTGTAGTTGGTGGAACGTTAAAACAATTCATGTTCTAAATAAATACGGATGCAAACCTATTTACCTATATATGTCAGACTGCCTGAGCGGGGAATCGAACCCACGACCTTTGAAATCAAAGGCCGAGGTCCTACCACTGAGTCCAAAAGGCAACGTAAATAGGTTTGCATCCGTATTTATTTAACCCATCTTGAGCCATTGGCTTTTCCGTCCTGTATAATTCATGTGTTCTATTGCAACGTTGTTACTCCACCATGACGCACTACAAATGCTGAATCGCCACGTCCTGCAACAATAAAATAAGAGTAAAAATGGTTAATAGTTACGAAATTCATGATGTTAGCTCAGGCAAAGTTCAACCTCTTCCACACCCGAAGTACATCGAGTGACGCCGTTTTTTTAAACTCTTCGTGTGTATATATAGGTATAGGTCCTAGGATGGAATTGGTTATTAACTAAATATTGAAAAGGTTAGTATAATTTTAGACTTTTGCTTTAATTGTTGATTGAAACTCTGTGGTTTTAAATTACAAAAATGAAATTCGAATGGAACGAGTTTGTCATCGATACTTCACAAATATTGAATAATTTATTAGTTTTTATCTTACAGCTTGGCTAAGGTACAGATAAGTTCGCTTGGCTATCACTACTGAAAGGCAAGCATTGTTACTTTACAGCCTTACATTTTTTAGGGTTATTTTGAAATAAAATATGAACCTACAAAAATTGAATTCGAAACTGTATTTTAATAACGTGCAAAGTAAATGCAACGAAACCTGTCGTGATGAAGATGAAGTGAAAAAAAACTGCCGAATTTTGTTTTTGTATTTGTTGCAAACGTGCTTACTGGCAGCTAGAATTAAGCACTATACAACACAGCGAAAAATGCGTCATCTTCCGGTTTACACCCCACATCTCGCTTCGGGGAATTTACAGCGCTCCTTTTGATCGCCCCCCCCCCCCCCCCAAAGTTGATATATCGGAACATTCCGAATTACTTTCCTGACTGTGTCCGTCTGTCAATACTAAACCTGTCGGGATTGGTCACACCCGGCTTACTCACTGTTTCCTTTTGCGGGGGGTTGACCCTCCTGAATGTTCTTGGTGTCGGCGGCCACTTACGGTCCGGCACTTACTTGTTGATTGTCGCCATCTTGATGGTGTTCGTCGTCGGTTCCATCTTCCGCATGACATTGCGCGTCAATTGGGCGATAAGTCTGTCCTCCTGTCCGGTGTTTTTCAATTTTTGCAGGAGGTACAGATGTATGACAAGATTTAGATTAGGGGTTTGAATAACATCTCTGTAATGTGTGGTGCAGTGGCAACCCGGACCACTGCACTGTGACTGAGGTTGGCGCTAATGACCAAGTTGTCGACGCGCCATTAAGCCTCAATCCCCCCCCACTAAACCTGTCAAAAATCTGAAGTTGGTTACCCCACCGTAGTACCCTTTGGTTTGCCAAAGTTCATTGCGAAATTGTTTCGTTGAAGTCAATTAATAGTACTAACCCCAAAATTTTTGTATATAGCTTTTCTATTTTGTATTTCTCAATCCTTCCGTGACGTCACAATGCAGCAGCTTTTACTGACGTAGAAAGATTCATTATTACCCTGTGTTCTTTATGTTCCTAACGAACTATTCTCAGAACTTTAATACGTCAAACAAACAACACCGCCATGAAAACATCTGAATTCAACTGAATAATAGCCGTCTTTAAAGCCTTCATTAAGATTTGAAAAGCTGAACAAAGCATTTCTTTAAAGATGAAAGAACCCGTTTACAATATACATGCAGTCATTTTTAGTTATAACCTAAAATCGTAGCTCTAGTTCAAAATTGTCAGTTCGTCAGTTCCTATAAGCAACGATGAAATTTGTCCTACTCTTTATACTTCATTTTAATTGTCAAGTTGGGAAGTGCTAGGGATTAGTCTCCTCAGTGTCTCACAATACTTTAGACTGAAGTATGAGGGAATTTTACGCAAAACTAGCTAAGATATCGAACAAAATATGATTGGTAGTAATTTTTTGTTGAGATTGCAATGTGCGTTTCAATTCGTCGTAATTCTGGTCGTGGTGTCCGTTTCTGTTTAACGTGTTCGTAAATTACTATGTTTTAAAACTGTGAAAATAGTACGACAATAGTGCATGTCAACAAAGAAATACCGTGCCTCTGAGTGGTAAATCCGCTATTCTGTAGTTTTCGAGTCACACGTGTGAGCTGATTAGTACCGGACCAACAAGAGATTTTATCGCAATATCGCCACGCTAAACGGCGCAATGATATTTCAGAATAAGTGGCAAAAATTAGAAAAAAAAATGTCCTAGCACTGGCAGCAAAATTGGCTTAACAGCAGCGTTGATTGGATATAACTACGAGACGAAACATCTAAATACACAAAATAAAAAGATACCACAGACCCACGCACCTACTATTTACAGTTTTCCCCATTTCTCAAATAATGATTCTAGATTCCCATTTCCTAGTTCCATAACATTTCAAATTTCTACTTTTTTTCAAAGCATAATCAACTCTTTCCCTCCCCACACAACAAACCAGTATTAAGGCTGGAATGGATTTCACAGCAGAAACGTGAGTTTCTCCCACGTGAATCTGGAAGGGAAACGAAACTCTGAACTGGGAGGATTTAGGGGGAGAATAGCCTTAATTTCGTAACTTAAATTAAGTCAAGATACAAGGAAGCAGAAACCAGTCTTTGTGGTTCAGATTTAATGATGGAATTAGGGCACGCCTGACTTACACCTACTTTAGACTTTAATCCTACATAAGAATTAATTAGCCATCTGTGAATGTTTAGGGCAGAATTTAGCTTAAGGCAAAGAAATTCGGTAGGACTAAGTTCAGAGGCTGCTGGCGTCGTTTCGTAAGTCATTGGAATAAACCGAGATTAACTGAAGTTGAAGCAAGGGGGTTGTGGGGTAAATTGGGTTCAAACTAAGATGGCCAAAACATCTTCCTTGAAGGAATGGTGAGATAGCAAAGAAAAAGGGGAAACAAGATGGAAAGCAAAGGGCCTCGAGCTTGGCTGTTGCGGAATCTGTTGTTGGGGGCCATACATGACGTCACTGCGATTGTTAGGATCTTGTTAGGGAACAAGAGTCCGAAAATGGGCAAGTCTTGGGTTGCGGCACAAACAAGGCTTAAACCTCTTTATCAGTCCTGGCACGAATTAAGTCTTACAGAAAAAATAACAGCAAAGTGTCCATGAGTTTTTTACGTTTTACGTCGATTCCTTGGAGTGTTTGCTTATTTGTGCACGGATGAGCCAGTTCAATTCATCCAGAATAAGCCAGAATAAGTTGCCTAACTGATAAAGGAGGTTGGT
>JAHWFP010026943.1:0-20135 GCA_023313725.1 Lithobius niger
TAGACCCCCGTTTTATCACGTGCAGAAACCATAAAAGAATAACCGCAAGGGTTATTTAAGTTAATTTTGTGTGTGAATGAAGCTGAAGGATAAGGTTTAGAAGTACTTTATTTCAACAGCACACTTTCAAAATCGACTGTTACCCTGGTAAGAACAAACATTGATCAGCCATTCGCCTGCGTGCCACCCCTTCGTCAATTGGCAATCCTACAATCGAGGATCTACCGTTGACCACCAGGTAATAATGATCAGGTCAACTACAACTTCACAATATACTCTTTCTGTTTTTGAGACTACAAAAATTATGCTTACCGTATCCAACCAGTGGTGAAATTCATTAGGAACAATATGTAATTTTTCCATTATTGTTTAAATTGGTAGATCACAAAGCTTTATGTTTTAGTTAAGGTACAAAGATTAAATGCAGTGATTTAAAGCGGTTTTTTAAATGTATTTTTATATATTTTTACGTATTATCTGTTTGTGTGTTTATTTATTCGTGCATTTGACTTGTTGCTAATTTCTGTGTTTTTCCCCTTTCAGACACATCTTTCTGGCTCCATGGTACCTGGCTCCCTACCACCCTAGTTTATGAAAAAAAATTGCAACATTCTTTGTTAACATTACATTTAACGTGGGTAAGCCACGCACGAGGATGCTAAGGATTACAAATTTGTAGTTTTATGGGTGTATAAAGTTCTTACGGAACTCTTTATGGACTCATGAAAGTATTAAAAATTTGTTACTTCTTTGTTAAATTGTCTAACATAGGTGTAATGGTTACCATTGAAACACTTGTCCTAAACCAATGCCCGATTTTTTATTCGTGTAGTTCCTCCTTTCACCATCGGAAGGTGACACGAGTATTAAGGAGGATATTATCCATTATTGATAATTTTTTCTCACTGCTGGATGTCAGCATTGTCACTAAGGAGGCAAGCATTCGTCCTTGATGGGGATAAAGGTACTTCTTGATGGCTAAGAATCTTGAATCGTCATCTCATTTATTATTGAAAATGAGAACAGTGCTTGAACTGTCTTTGATGCAGCTTTCTGCACCAACCAGAACATTGCTGGAAGAGTAGCAGTGGGTGACCTTGACCCACGACCTCTTCTCTGAGCCTTTCATTCAGCATGCATGAGGAGTAGGTGTTGAAATATGTTATTTTCATTCAGGTCTCCTTAAAACAGTATTAGTGTTTTGGTTATTAAACTGGATTTTTATTAGAAAACTTTTAAACAACAGTAGGATCTCTTTAAAGCGAACAGCCTAGTGTGCTGAAAAATTGTCCTTTTTACAGCGAGTCCTTAAAGTGGCACTATAACTGATTGAAAGTCGGCAAAATCTGGCAATATCTAACACTATCTAGCACTTGCTTGCGTCAAGCGAACGAATGCACAACGTCATTTATTTTAATGAAACAAACAAGCCACACCATCATTAATTATAGAGTGAAAATCTGGTACGTTCTCATGCACCTGGAAGCAAGCGATCAAGGTTAACAATATTACCGCCGCTAAATGGCACCACAGTGTTTTCGTACGGTTTTAAATCAGTGATAGTGCCACTGTAATACAGGAAGTTCCTTTACAGTGAACTGCCGGCGAAGTGATTTCAAAATTCCTTATACAGAGTGTAATAACCTTACACAAGAGTGTAATAACCTTACAAATAAATCGAAATCTATCTACATTTTGATTGTACTATGAGGACAGTATGCATAAATTGTAGTTTGTAAACGAAGCACTATGCTCAAAATTGTAGTTTTTTGTTTGTTAAAAAAGCTCTCATTTTGGATAGTGGTTAGGGTTTGCCTTTTTTTATCGTCTGCTAAATTAACCTATTTCTTGGGCACTACAATGTTTTGTAAATTGTTGACTTATCGGATGGATTTTAATATGTGAAAAGACTTTTACAATATTGTAAAAGGGAGGTGTTTTCAGCATATGATCAGAAGGTGGCCAATCAGATAGTTAAAAATTGTTCTTCATAGGGAAAAGATCTTTATTTGGATGTTCATTATATTGAGAGTCTACTGCACTTTATCTTTTACACCAAGAATTTATAAGGTTGGAGGAGAATTTGTGACTGAGACCCCTTCTGAAACGTCTTAGATTCATTTCTATTAGTTCCGTTTAAGTTGATAGAGGGTGCCATAAGTTTTGTGTGGGAATTTCTACTCAGTTTTCAACCTAAAATTAAACTAAACGAAACTAGCCAGTATTTAATTATTATTTAGTTTAACTTAGTTGCAATTTAGTTTAATTTAGATTTGGGCTGAAAAATAAGCAAAAATTACCAGATGGAATGCGTGGCGCCCTCTGAAAACTTGGACGGAACTAATAGGAATTAATGTAACACGTTTCAATAGGAACGTTTTAGCGTTACAAATTCTCCGTTCCAACCCTATGAATTCTTGTTTACACCCAGGGCATTTTTTAAGGAAGTGGTGCTCCAAATAGTAAAAAAGGGCATGATTGAGGCCTTAGGGCAGACAGAAGTGGAAAGGGGAGGGGAGGGAGGGTGTGTGAATACTTTTTTTTTTACTCAAGTTCTCCGAACTTTTACATTTAAAATTTGCTTTATTTACTTTTGGAGGTTTTGGTAGTATAACACGCTGTGAAGCCAGTGTATGAGCATGAATGAACATGTGCTTTGGACACATGTGCCATTGCCATCCTCATGTTTTCAGTTCTAATGATTCAACTATATTGGGTTGGAGGCGTCTGGAATTCCGGGAAACAACCGGGACGAACGACTTGAACATATTTGTTTCGTCATAATTTCATTTTGTGTCGTAATGTTTTTTTAGAGACGAAAAATGTGTTTGAACTTTGAGGGAAAGAATTGCAACACTGCTCCACTGCTCCAAGATCTTGACTAGGTGCTCCAATCGTGTTAAAAAATGGCCTGTTTACACCCATCTTATTAAAAAAAAAGTTGAAAAGTAGTTACACCTACTAACTACTACAAAAGAACTGTAATTGCAACTGGTTTTATTTAAAATAGTTGTTCGTAGTTGCAACAACTATTCATTTTCACTGTAGTTAGTAACTGTAATTACTTTTCAGTAGTTGTAGCCCATCACTGGGAATACCCACCGTAGTACACGATTAAAGTTAGAAACTACTTTCAGGGTCCGAGCTATGCAAGACTGTAAAGAGGGTAGGGGAATAGTGTATACATCAACCACTACGAAGCCTTGGCTCGTGTGTAGTGGGCTTTTAGTTCACACAAAACTAGAAAATCATCACATGTAACAAAAACTAATATAAAGAAAAGAGAGATGGCCAAAAAAACTGATAATTTGATAAACAAAATAACTAAGATAATAAATTCATAATACCCTCCCGATAAAAAAAATAAGAACAGGGGTGAAATTTTTTTACGTAGGCAAATAAATTAGCTTTATGCAAACACTAAACTTTGACAATTTTTTGAAGAAATTAATTGATTCTTATAAAAGATTTTTTACTTCATCGTTCTTAGCATTGTATAAAAAATATTGTCAAATATTACTGAACAGCTAGTAAATTCTGCTAAATTGGAAAGGCGGGAACAAAAGACCATTAAACTGGATAGGGAAAAAATATCTGCACTAATCTGAAAGGGGTAGAAAATGTACCATACCGTTCCACTGGTTGGGGGAGAAAATCGGCCTTTAAGCTATTATGGGGGAACATTTACCATAAGTGTAAATGTTCCCCCCATAATAGCTTAAAGGGCGATTGCTCCCCCAACCAGTGGAACGGCATGGTACATTTTATACCCTTTTCAGGTTGCACAAAGAAAGTGGACGGTCAGAAAATTGCCAACTATAAACTAGAAGTGGGTGGGGTCATACCGATGCAGTGAATGGGGTGAAACATCGTCCACAAACAGGATAGAGGCAAAATGTTACTAGACCGTAGCATTGGATGGGACGAAAAATTGCAGGTCTGCTCCTCCCCTTCCTACCACCCATATGCCAATGGGATATTCGTACCTCCAGCTGTGACTGCTCATGTCAGAGGGTCCTTATCAAATATGTTCTCAGCTACTTTCACAACAACTTACGTTTGGGTCATATATCTTTTTCCATTTTGGAGTAAATAGATATACTACACCATCAGCTGCTCCATCCAGTGTTAGGCCAAAAATAGCTAATGCTAGCAAGGCTATAAAAGGGTACATAGCCGTGAAATACACAATCTAGAATAAAATATGAAACATATTTAATAAAAAAATACTTCGCCAAGATTACTATAGAAAATGTGAGGTCTCTCTAGTTAGTTTTCCAGTTAGTTTTCCAACCAATCAGGTTAGAACCAATCTTCTACTGCGCTGGAACCTCAGGGACAGAGTGGGGATGGTTGCATCCAGTGGCAATGATGAACGTTTCGACCCTTGAAGTACGTTCTGGGGGAGTTGGGTGGGTGAGCTCACGCTCCCCACGGGTCTGAATGGGGGCCACCAGTGAGGGCTGGGGGAAGGAAGATGACAGCTTTTTTAATTTGAAATGGGAGTAAAATTCGGTTTTTGTGGTATTTTTATCTTTTTAATCTGGTAAACGACGGAAAGCCAAAGGCTCAACAATATGCAAACCATGTCAGACTGCCTGAGTAGGAATTCGAACCCACGACCTTAAAAACCAAAGGCCGAGGTCCTAACGCTGAGCCATACTGACACGGCCGAAAAAGAAACATCCATAGGAAGCATTCAACACGTGCATATACAGGGTGAGGCAACTAAAGTGTTACGAGCTGATATCCTGTGAATGGCTAATGAGAGAATAATGATGATAGAAATGCAATGATGCGTGTGATGGAGGACGTTCACACGAGAAAAAAAGAATGACCTTGAGTTGATATTCAAGGTCGTCCTCATGCTATCTTCCAACCAAGACACGATACAGCAAAAAAGTAAATTAGAAAGTTGGACGTGAGGAGACAATATGACCAACAACAACAACAACAAAAAACAGGATTCAAAATCAGATAATAAATAAAATAGTTACGATGATGTTTAAAAGCTAACTCTGAACATGCTAGCTGTACTAGCGAAGCCAACTGCCGAGAAGAATGATCCACTTCCGAGGTCAGTGTCACGCTGGAAGCCCGAAGGGAATCCACAGACGAAGAAAGAGCTGTATTTGCTGCACGAAGGTAGTTGTAGTCCATAGAAAAGGAGCCGCTGTTGCTAACAGGGAAGCAATATTGACATTTAAGTGGGCCAGGTTGTCTGGGGATAGTTTCAACCCTAGAATGATGGCAGCTCACAGGGTTTCCGATGAAGGAAGACTGGAGTAGTGTGCTCAGTTGAATCGGATACGGTCGTTTTAGTAGTTGCTGGAGTGTCATCACCCGTAGGGGAAGCAACTTCACACGGAACATCCATTTGTGTGTTGGTAGACATGGCACGCTTAACTTTGCCTACGGGTCCCCTATTTTTCGGTGGTAACCAGTGATTTGCTTAAATGTGCGACGGTAAGTGGATGGTGATGATACTACCGAAGAGGAAGATTGTGTAGTCGGCTGGTCAATGGCGGGGGGCCGGGCAGGGGAGACTTATAGTGTTGGTCCCGACCGTACAGGAGAGGACTTGCTTGTCGTATCTGGCTTCTTAGGTGTGGTATTTGATTTCCGAGTGGAAGAGTCTGATTGAGAAAGCGAACCTGTAGTTTTTGCGGTTGTTTTTTTTTTTGCCGTGTGGAGTAGGCGATCATGGGCCAGTTTTGGGGCTTTTTGGGTGGCCCTGGCGTGAGACCTCTTCTGATGCTGTAGGATTTGAAGCCACTTGTCCTTGGAGATTTTTTTGCAGATGGAGCACTTCTTGTTATGCCAATCACAACTTCTGTGATGTTGACACACTAGATGTGGGTCGAAATGTGGTCAAGTTACAAAGAAGCTCGGACATCGGCACTTTTCTGAGCCCTCAGCATGGGTTGAACCAGGATTTTCCGTGGAGGCTGGCAATTTGAGCAGTGTGGCATCTTCTGTAATGTATGAGGATTGGACCAGGGCGTCTTTGAGGCTGTTGCTGGTCCACCACACTCCTGTTTTCTTTTGGTTCAAGAATAACTCTTCATTTCTGGAGTCTGTTTGGTGAACGAATGTGGTTGTATTGTTTTTTGTAAAGAAACTGGTAGAGCCGATCCGAGAAGGCAACCCGGTTGAAAGAAGGGGCCAGCAGTTGTTGAAGCAAAGTGACTGAATTAACTTGGTTGGTTCCATTTCTCGTTTCGTCTTTTCTTCTGTTGTTGTTCTTTTTTTTTTTTGTATCACATTTCCTTTATATAGAAGGAATACATATGCTTGTTATTGTCACATACAATGTTTTGTTATACAATTTTGTTATACAATCAGCAAGGAAAGAATCACTTTTTGGCTAGCAGCGGCAGTCCTAGAGCGTCTTGGCTTCAGACCATAGTAATCCTGGGCGCCCTAAGTGGGAACGTGGACCGGTGCCGGTGGTGTCAGATGAGCGGTGCATTAGGTGAATTGCAGATTCGTGGATGTTGAAGCTTGTGGAGAAGATGGCAGATGCAGGGCACAAGCTTGGTAGCTGTGGTGCGGGTTCTTGGACCGAGGCAGTCTGAATATCCCTGCAACGTAGATCGTGGTTCTGAAAAGGGTTGTCGGCGACCGTGGCCATAACGAGAGAAGGTCTGGTGAACCGAGCGGCAGTGATGCAGTTGGAACGGAATCGGGCATGGGGTGGGGACTGAGCCAAGATGGATTTGATGGAATAGGAACCAGATCCTGGCACAAACGCAAGGTGAAGAAGAAGCAGATGTTGGAGATCCTGTGTCTTGACAATGTGGTCGTGTTCGTGTGTTGCATGTGACCGTAACAGTGCAAGACACGCAGAGCACCAGGTCACGAAAATGTGGAAAGGGAACGAGTAGCCTAATGGGTGCAAGCGCTGGCTGATGTAGTGACTCTTGAATTTGAACCAAACGAATCGAAGTTGGCAACGGGGGGCCGGAACGTGTCCAACAAAAGGCGCCAGGTTGAAGGCGAGGGAAGAAGGTCTTGGGGACCAGAATGGTCGGAAGGCAGCATCCAACAGATACAACGAAGAACTGTCTGGGAGAAGCGACCCAATGAAGTAAGATAAGGGTCGTCGCAATGCAGATCGTGAAATGGCTTCATGAATATTGATCGTCACGCCCGGCAAGGCGGTGCTGCTTGTAAAATCCTGGGTGGACGTGTGATCCGCTTAATAGCGGCCAGAGGACCGTCCAGGAGAGTGCCTGAAGAGGTTGCTTCTGGGGCCAAACTGGCACCGGTCGATGGTACGGGCAAACCGACCGGATCTGAGGGCGGCAATGGCGCTGGTAAAGTAACTACCACCAAGTCGGAAGACTGGCCACTGGTGCAGTAGTCGACCGTAGCAGAGTCCATAGGATTGAAGTCCATTCAAGGTGGCTAGGAAAGGCCGTTGTGGACGGAAATGCCAAGACCCATAACCGACTGCAAGATGCTCGTCGTTTGTCTAAAAGGCGACAGCGTGGTCGTGCCAGTTCATCCAATGCTAGGGGAGTCTAGACGCGCAACCGCATTGTGTGGTGACCCTAGAAAGAAAGATGAAGCCAGGTCTGGAGCTGACGCTTTTAAAGGAGGCCTGCGCCACGCATGTGCAGAAGGATAAGTTATGAGGCTGGCAGGGAAACCAACAAGTTTTCTCTAGGTGTAGATCGCATTTGAGAAAGGAAATGCTATAAAAGGCAGGTAACGTAAATTTTAATTGGCACATAAAAATCGACAATATGTCTTAATGGCATATTAAGCTTGAGATCCCAATTGGTGATTAATGGAGATGAATTGGTTGGGCAGGGGGTGGTAGGGGAGATACAGTTAATTAGTGTAGTGCTACTGTTTTCTTCGACCAAACTGATAATGTAGCTACACACCCATATCAAACTGGTTATTTAGTCAGTTTATTCCAGTATCACAACTGCCTTCAAAGTCGGAAATTCAATTGTTTATTATATGCTTAACACATCTTAACACCAGACAGGACTAGAACGAATTTAGAATCATCATATCAGTCGCAATGTGAATCATAAAAGTAAAAGAAACTGCTAAGTAATCACCATTGAGAGTATTATTATCGCAATAAACATGTTTTCCACCAAGTTTCTGGTACCATGCAGAGCGTTCCCTCAAATTTAACTGACACCCAGCAAGGTACCAGTTAACTACAGTGACTGAGGTTCGGAGGAAAAAGTTGGTGACAGCCACTTTTGTTCTGACATCACAGCTTAAAGAGTGCAAAATCTTGGCGGGTTAAATACTGTTAAATTTTGTATTGGTAATTTCCTGTAAACATATACGTGTACTTCGTGCAGATTTCCATTCTTAAACCCATCGTAGTTTTAATGTACGGAGTCTCTTAGTCCATGTAAGTATCGCTCACTCTGTTAAATTAACCCCTTCCACTTACATCTACACATGAAAAAAAATACGTCCAGCAAAAGCAAACTTCAAGGTTCCTTACACTATGAGCTTCGTGCGAGTTCCTTGAGAACCTGAATGACACGAGCTAAGTGCAGACGAGTTGTTGATCAAATCAAGCACCGACTTAGGAAAAAAAGAACCTACAGGGAGTGAGTAAAGAGTTGAAGGGGCTAAAAAACCACTAGCATGATTAAATTTAAAAATCTGAGGACAGCCACGGCTTGGATTTCCCTTTACTTTTTTCAGTAGCACTACTCTTTTACTGCTCTACAAGACCTTTGTGAGCCCGCACATTGAATACCAACAATATTTGGAAACTGTCCAGAGACTTGCCACCAAGCTGATTCCAGGCTGGCACAACTAACTCTGAGCACTTACATCGCCTCAATCTTACCACCCTGGCTGAGCACACGACGTCTTAGAGGATACCTTTTACTGATGTACCAGATTATTTGCCGCAACGATTCGCTTGATTCTGACCGCGTTATGCCTGCTGCCAATGACAGCATCAGGGGTCAAAATTAAAAATTGCTGTCACCAAGTCCTTGAACAGACTTCAAAAGTTCACTTTCGCCTGAAGGGCAATTAGTGAATGGAACAATCTCCCTCACCATGTCGTGAATTCTACAGCAGTAATGCCTGGAAAAAAACTGTCGACACTCTATGCATGAAGTAGCTTCACACCTTCCCTTCCAGCTACACTAGCCTCCTTTGGCCGTGTATTTTTATTGATTGATGGGGTCGTTACAAACACCTTATGATTCGGCACAAAATTATGAGCACATCTCCTGAAATATCCAATTGGTATTTTTCTCCAGTAAAGACTCGCATTTCTGAACTATCATTACCGTGATAATTCTGTATTATTTCTACATAATGACAAAGCCCAATATAAAACTCAACGAATTAAATTTGCTTACCGTTTAAGGTTTTTAGCTATTTGGCGTCTCAAATGAATGTTCAGGGCCAGGGTCCCCACAACAGGGTGGGAGTCAGGTGGACCCGCTGTGCCCAGGCACGCTCACTCAAGGCCCCCGCACGGACTAAAAAAATTTTGTTCCACAATTGTGAGTTTTGATCACTATGAGTAATGTACTCGATTTGTGCGTATTGTGAATTTTTTGTTGTACTCCCAACAAACAACAACTCCATTCCAACGGCAACGAGCATGGAGCATGAATTAGGAAGTGTTCACGAAGCTGGTGATGAACCCCTTAGTTTTCAGGCTCTACTTGGCATTTCCTCTACTTAATTTAGATTACCTCTACTGTGCAACTGGGTAACAAAAGGTCATATAGAGGAGATGCATCCTATGCATCAAAGTAACCTATGAAGTAAATTGACTCGTAATAAACTTGTAAGCAGAAAAAAAGCAACGAATGCTCCAATGTAAACAACGAGAAGAGATTGCATAATTTGTGAAGCAGGCTGGTGAAAACACATGATGTTACTGCTTCTACCAACCAGTGCTATTGTCTGTCGAAAATTACCACAACGCTGTTCTGTTGTTTGTTTTTTTGAATTACATTTCGACATTTTGAAATCATGATGAAGAGTGATGATTATTAGCGGTCCCCCCCACCCCCTTATGAAGCATGTGAGTGCATAATAATATTATGGTGCAACAAAACTTAGAAATTTGCTGACTGGGAAAAGAGTAATTTAGTAAAGGTTTTTACTCACGTTTTTTCCTTAACATAATATCCTCTGTACATGTGCACCGACAGCTTAATTCCTGATACGAATTTTCCTGATACGAAAGGGGGGGGGGGGGGGGTCGCCAGCAAGAAAAAGGACTATTTTGAGAGATGCACAGGGTCTCCGGCAGACTCCCTCCCAGAACCTCCCCCACTGGCTCACCACCACTCCACCACAAACCATGTAAACTTTACCAAATTTTATGGCGATTTGACACTCATTCCAAGGGCTAAAGCCCCCCCCCCCCCTCCCAGGATGTCGCCCTACGTGACTTCAATGGCTTAACCATTTCCCCAACCCAAGATTTTAATGTAATAGATGTTGCTAACAACTTAAGACTAGAAATATATTTGTTATACCAGGACACTGACATAAGCGTGGCGTCACTACCAGAATCAATTTCCAAAGGAGACTATGACCATTCAAAGAACAGTTTATTAGAGTCAATTTAGATTCTTATGCGAACAGTTTGTCTGTTTGTCTGTCTGGGTGGGTGTCTATCTGTGTGTTCGCGCTATAATGTTTTAACGAATTATCATATTTCTGTCAAATTTTGCACACAGAATTCTGTGGCACATTACTAGGTTTAAGTTTGAATATGGCTCGAATCCATCGGGGAAATCCTCCATTAGAAATCATCAAAGATTTTTGTTCGCAGCAAACGTACGAGGTTTGTTATTTTTTCTTCAGCCGACTGACGTCATCCATCCACGACCAATGACTGGGAACTATGTAGCCTCCATCAGCCGCTGACGTCACCACCAACCGACCAATGACTGGCAACTTGCTCAAATTATTCTACGGATCATTGACTTACGCACGCAGCCTGACTGATATGTACGAAATTACTGGATACCATCGCATGCGAAATGTCTTTATGACTTAGTATTGAATGACTTCGGTATTTTTTTTTTTTGATAGGGGAGGAATAATATTTAAACCAACTTCTACTGCATTACATTTGGTTTTGTTTGGGGGTGGGCGGGGGGGGGGAGGATAGCGAATTCTTATAACTACTTTTGGGCTATTACTTTTTTATCTAGTTAGTTTCTACATATCAGTCGTGCCGGGTGGCAACGTCGCCGTTGGATAAATTAAATATTCAAAACGCCGGGACTAAACGGTTTCGAGGCCTCCCGTGTCATAAAACTGCCAAACGGTGCTGAATATTTTTAATGTTGATTCAGTTCACTATTGGTCTAATTAAACTTACAGTTTTAAAAATGAAATGGATAGAAGAATCGTAGCGGGATCGTCTTTAAATGAGAGGTGTGCTTCGCCATGCCATGCCATCGCAGCTGATCAATAACTAGACATGCAAGCGGCCACGGGTTTTACATGTTGTGTACGCATCGTGGAACAGCGGACAAACAATTTTTGGATTTCTGTAATGTATTCTTTAAGGGGGGGATAATTAGTCACTGGTGTTAGACAATTAGCAGCCATAGCGATCGACTCTCACTATAACTGGTTTAAGGAGGTTTATTAACCATTTACTGTGCTTGAATCCATCATAGTTAAATGGAGGATTCCAGAGCTTCCTCAGACTCACTACTTCTCTCGTGGCACCCATACTGGTACCAGTGCCACCACGAATGTGGTGGGCTTTTTTCCTGTTATACTTG
The DNA here is from genome assembly GCA_023313725.1 of Lithobius niger. Taxonomy (NCBI): domain Eukaryota; kingdom Metazoa; phylum Arthropoda; class Chilopoda; order Lithobiomorpha; family Lithobiidae; genus Lithobius; species Lithobius niger. The sequence continues at coordinate 11,766 of JAHWFP010026943.1, forward strand.
TGGTTTTTCTTTTTACCTTGTTGTTCGAAATATACTTTTTTACCAGGTGCTGGGTTACATGTCCCCGACATCTACATGGGTTTTAGGTGTCCCTTTGTGCAATGGGCGTTACAAATATAGAATATATGCCTTCATTCTAGACGCAGGTGATTATGCTTACCACAAAATGACAAATTACATCCTTTTCGAAGTTTCGAAGTTTGTAAGTAGAGGAGCTCTCAAACTCTGCAACATTTGATTCCGCCCTTCTGTGAGCTAGGGCAACTTCACAAGCTTTATCAAAGGTTGTATCTGTAGGCTTCATAGACATTAGCTCTCTTTGTATTTCTGAGCTCTTTAAATCAGCAACAAATTGGTCGCGCAGAGCATCTCTTAAGAAATCTCCAAATTCACAGTTAAATGATAAACTTTTCAATTCACTGATAAAAGTTACAACAGACTCCCTTTGAGCTTGATCTCGTTTCTTAAAGGTGACCCTCTCTGCAATAAAGCTGGTCTTGGGGAACGTATTACTTTAAGAAATGTATCAATATCTGCTAAAGATAATTAGTTGGTGCTTTGGGTGAACCTAATACCGATTTCGCATTGGTAAATTCAAGTGGCCCTGGCCGTTCCAAGGAGGGCTGGGCACCGTTTTATTAACCAATGCGAAATCGGGCCGGCCTAGGCCGGGCCGGTATTTCGAGCGCCAGCACGGTTCAAACCAATGGTGTGAGCCTGACCGCGCCAGGCATGGCCAAGACTGCTTTATTAACCAATGCGAAATCAAATTAGGGTCAGAGCCGGCCAGTGCCGCTTAAATCGGAATGGTTTATGAATTGTGTTGCAGTGTAGCGGCAGAAAGTGTAACGTGTCAAGTACCACAAACCAACACGTGGCGGTGCTGTAAATCATACTCAGCGAGCCGTGGAATTAACCAACATGAAAGCGGGCCGGCCGGACCAGCACTGGCCCCGATCGGCACTGGCCGGCCCGCCCCAGTCCGGCCTGGCCGCTTGAATTTACCAATGCGAAATCGGTATAAGTTTCTTCCTACATATGTTTGATAACACTCCTACGCGCTTTGCAGCAGGAATATCAAAAGTATCAAAAAAGTTATTCTTTCATATTAAGCTGTCCAAGACTCCACCTTGGAGTCAAACTCCTCAAACTTTTGCAAACGCGGTGTTTCCGGCATGTTTTCAATCAAGTCTTCCCGGTCTGAATCCGAAAATTCAAGTGTTTCGTCTAATGCTTTACCTTGGCTCCCCTGCTTATGTCCTACTTGCATAAATATAATTTCACGGTCTTCCTCACTGTTCATATGAGAACAGTGGAAAGATTAACACTAGCACACAATTCATAATTTAAACTGAAATTAATTTGTATAGGCCTACACCAAAGCGCATCCCAGGGTCACGTGTTTTCACAAAATTGTACACGTATTGACATAAATTAAATAGCAATTTTAGCTTTGAATACTAGCATAACCTTTTTAACAGCTAGGTTACACACAATTAACTTCACAACTGCCCATTGTTAATTGTTTAATACGTTTATAGCAATATTTCTTTTGAAATCAGCTTTTACCAGGCCTAGTAAAACTAATTGCAAATTTAAATCTTTAATTAGATACTTGTTTAAGTCTAGCAATCTTTTTTAACTTCAGCTTTTTAATTAGCCTATTAAGACAATGCTTTTAACTTTTAATACAATTTATACATTAGTGTTCAAGCTCAATTACATTTAAACACATTTAATAATCAAATGTCGGCAGCACTCAAGGCAATTCACACTACCACGTAATTTAATATGTAACATCTGTTTTTAACTGTTTGCTATATCTGTTTAGGCACCTTAAACCATAGCTTGTCACTACTTACATGCATTTCTGCTACCATGTTACAAATTAGACAACAATCTACTTGGAACAAATGGCAAATATCAGCATTATTAACTGTATGGATTAATTTTGCATGGCTCAACACAACACTTCAAAAAGTTACATAAATAAGCTGCTGAAGCCTAAAAAATGGCTTGCTAAGCACCAAATTGTGGCCCATCGACAATACCTGCAGTTCAAATACCAAGAACTTAGAAGTGGCACAACTGATGATTATCGCCGGACATCGACTCCATGATGTTCAACGATGGTATGCCCAGGGGTACAACACCAAGCTCACACGTCCTCAGTGGTATCTGACCTGGTCAGTATTCTTCTTAATAATAGGTTTAAATTATTATTTTAAGCCAATACACTTTAATATTAATATCGTTAATATTAATAAAATTAATATTAATATAGTGGTGCTCTTTTTTAATCAAAAGAGTCAAACCGCTAAATTACTGCTCAGGCTGTAAAATTACTAACTATAAGCTTTTTATTTTAACCTGCATAGCTCGTAAATAAGCTTTGCTTAATTTTCAAACTTTAAAACCCTTGTCGCCATTGTAGTGTCCGAGTGGTGGGCTCCCTCCTAAGAGGGGAGTTTAATAATGATAGGGCATCGGTATTTTGGCTTGAAGACGTGAGGCCCAGTTTTACGGGCAACAAGCTCTTTTATTAGTGAGGTCTGATCTGGACCACAAGCCTTGTACGTTATACATGCACAATCTGGTTATACATGCACTGCCACCTGTCTAAAACATTAACAGTTATTAAATAATAATAAACTCTAGGGTGGACCATACGTGGCATAACCCACATATAGTACAGTGAGTGCACTCTGCCCGTTAGTTGAAAGCCGACTGAGACCCAGCTAATTTTCTTGTCATGCTGGAACAATGAAACTTGTTTGTTTATAGTGTTGCACGGTAAATCGGTACTCACGGTATTGACGGTAAAAAAAATTACGGTATCAATATTGTTCCTTTTTTAACACCACGGTATTACCGTAGCACGTGTTTGTGTTGACGATGTCATGGCGTCCAATCAAGAAGAAAGCGAAGTCTCGCTATTAGTGAAAAAATTAAATGCAAAGAGCCATATTTGATTCTTTTGTGCGTGGATAATAGCGAAAAATTATTTCTTAAATTACCGTGATATTACCGTAGACCGCCGTTTCCAGAACCGTACCGTACCGTCCTACAAAAACTTAATACCGTGCAACACTACTTGTTTAGCTAAAATGTTAAAGCTCTGTTAAGAGTTGAGTGTAAGATTGAAGTTTATTTAACAACTAGCATCGTACCCGGCTTCGCACGGGGACTTGTTTGACCCGTGGTTGTTTCCCATTATTTGCTCGGTGCTGCCTGATCGCTCACTGCAACAGTCGATTTTTGTTTGTGTAACACTCCCCCCTTTCTGCCAATCCTCTCCCTCCCCTCTCCCCTCCTCCTTTTATCCCGTCCTCTCCTTCTCCTCTTGGTTTCCTTGCCATCGTCCTCTTTGCTATACGTAGTTGAATGTGGATGGTTATTTGAATTAATAGCAAACACCCCCCAGAAATTCTCTTTTAGGTTCAGTTAATGCGTAATCGTATGCTTAATGGTACAGCTCACTCCCCCCTTCCCAACTCCCACCAGTCTTTCCGATGCGATGCGTTCCTTGTGAAAAAAAAGTGTGCATGACGTCACATAATACTTGCCCTTGAGATTACCACGGTGTTTGGTTAAAAGGATAATTGTTAGACCAAATTGTTAGTCGAGGCAACAATGTGACAATAACTTCTTTTCAGGGCAACAACGTCCCAGTTTCAACTTCAAGCCAAAGAATTGACACACTCGCATGTTTTCATTCTTCCCCTTCCGGGGGTCGTTGCGGTCGCTTCATTTCTGCTATGAGAATTTGGTTTATAATGTAAGAAGATGATGTTTACTAAACTATTTCTGCTTTGATCAGTGTAAACTCTGTGAACACTGGCGATATTACTTAATGCGCTCGAGCGCATGTTTGAAAATCATTGATTATTGTCGTACGATAAATGTAGAGTGCAATTGTGACCCTTTGATGTTATTCCTAACTTTAAACATGGAGTACAGTCTGCCTTCGTAGCAGTGGCGTAACGTATAGGTAGGCTAGGTAAGCATTGCTTACGGGCCCCTGCAACTCGGGGGCCCGCCAGGCATTGAAATATGGAAATGGACAACTTCATTGAGACTTTTTGAATTGAGAAAAGCAAGCCGAAAGTATCGCCTTTAGAGTCTCAAGTAGTGAACTACGGTATGTAAACGACTTATCATATTCAAAGTGCAATAATGTTATAAGCAAGTTCAAGTTCCCATTTAACAACAGTAATGATTTAGCTACTAAGCAAAGCTTATAATAATTCGATAGTTAGGTGGGCTGAAAAATACCACACAGACATGTTTTTTTATAATTATTTTCAAACATTAGTGTTTGTTTGCATTACAAAGTATTTTTTTACCTGAAAGGTTGTTGGTTGTTCGGGTAACGTAAACCAAACAATGTACAGTATGTGTGTCATTTGGGCCAAGACAGTCGAAAATTTCAAATATATACATTGGGGGGGGGGGCGGCGGCAATAAATGGGGGAGGGCCCTACCATAAATTTTGCCTATGGGCTCAGAGACACTTTGTTATGCCACTGCTTCGTAGTTACTGCATGTATGAATAGTATTTTCTGTCATGGTGGTAGCAATACAGATGCTTTAGTATTAATTAGCTTAGCCCAACTTCGTAGTATGTTAGAAGGATTCGTTCTGCTAGGCAGATGCGCGAGTAAAACTAAAAAAGAACCACTCCTGGTCACCTGCCCGAATCCCTAAGGCCCTATGTCTGCAACAGCCAGATTCCCAGGTGGTCACCCACCCAAGGATCAATCCAGCCTAATGCTGCTTAACTTCGGGGATCTGACGAGAACCGGTGTTTCCAGCACTGCAAGGCCGCAGAGTAAAACTAGTTAACAATTGCAAGAATGCTTGTCTGTTGGCTACATGCATACGACGTCATATTACAGGTATAACACGAAATTAAGCAGCACAGCTGAAACAAAAACTGGGCACATGAAATTACAGTGTTACATAATACATGTGGACTTTCTTATTTTGTGTAGTTATTCTATTGTTTGTTAATAACCTAAGAGCAAATAAAGTAAAAGTAACCAACCTATTGCAGTAAGATATTCCTACCCCCCCCCCAAAAAAAATTAATGAACGCAAAATAAGATTTTTTTTAAATGTAACCAAATGAAAAAGAACGAAGGGGAGGGAAAAACAATTGTGTTTTCAGGTCCTTTTTTTGTGTGACAATGTCGATATCAGCGTCCGATGAAAACTCCTTCGTTTCTTACATCATCTCGCACATGATTCTGCCGCAGTTGCCACTTGTCACATTGTAGTAGCGATAATTACATGACAAACGCTACATCATTATTTTTTTATGTAATGTGCAATTTACTTTTCAATACACCCCACATTCATCATTTTAGTTGTGTCCTGTTGGTATGAATCATCTACCTTTCTATACGTCACTCGCACATTTCATCCTCCTTCAGTATTACGTACTCTACCATGCGACACGTTGAATTACTGATGCAGTGTCAGTGCATGCTTGTTGACCAATGTATTTTACTGACGGATCGTGTTCGTTATTGTGAGCCGTAACTAAGACAGTATGGCAGTGAGAACGGAGTTTGCTGTAGCAAAGCCGGGTACGTTCAGCTCAGAGTTGCTTTTTATAAAAAAATTCTATTTGGAAGCAAACAAGACGAGACTGTGCGTGAACTAGTCTCATTCTCGAACTTATTGTCTCGGAAAGACATCGATTGTCTAGGTCTCATCTCAGATTTCGACAGAAACACTAAGAAAGCCCACTCTCTTTTTAAGGTATACTTAGCACTATGGTACGGCATTTGGGTGCTTACCACAGTTTATGTTCTTTAGAACCCTACCTTTCCAATAGATCCAATGCCTTGTATCATACATAAGCATACTACCAACCAATTACAAAAAAGAAGTAGTATCAAGTCCTCTTGGAGCTTGCCAGCATTGCTCACAGATGTATCTGCTTCTTCATGCAAAATTTCTTTACTAGTAAAAAATAAACATACGTTGTGTCACTGATGGAAATCAGTTACGAACTCCATAAGAGAACTACATAAATAACTAGGATGCCTTTAATTCCACTAAGCTATATCACCGTATTGGTATAGGTAGCAAACGCGAGGCTCACATCATCTATTGCTACATACGCAATCGTACCTTGCATCTTCAAATGATATAGATGTACAAGGCCCATTACCGTAGTCTATATGCAATAAGAAAACTGGGACAAGCCACCACTTTATGAGTTGTGTGGGGGGGGGGGAGAGCAAGTGTCCCCCAACCGACAAGAAAGCCCAGGAATGGGGCCGTAAAAAACTTTCCCCAAGTTAATTTCATTTTTTGCCTTTTTTTTTATTGTTTTCGTCTTAGTTTAAGATTTGGACTGTATTCTGCCGTCATGTTGGAGGGCAAAACTACTTTGGTGTAAAATTGCGTTGGGGCATAAAGAGGTGGGGTGTAATTGCAGTAGAGGCATAAAATTGCCAGTCCCCCACCCTCCTAGGAAAGTCCCTATCTACGGCCGTATTTCTGTTAGTGTCTGCAACACCCTGTGTTCAGAAAACTGGCCCGCAATTATTCAGTGCTTTAACATCTTCCATCAGTGAAAGGTTCTTGCTGAGACAATTAATGGTATACTGAAATATCAAAATCGTTCGAAAATGAGAGAAACTATGCAATTCTGGAAAAATGTAACCACATCGGCCTTCCACTGTCCTCATCATATCATCGCGTATCGGATTTTATACACAGGGTATCCAGTCCAGTTACAGAAATAATATAGATTCGTTGGCGCCTGTCAATCTTAGCAAGTTCATTTCAGCCTAACATGTTATTATTTAGAATTTTACGAAAACGTTCTAAACCCGTAGCCAAGAACGTATACAAATTAGGGTACTTGGGCCACGTGGCCTCTTTAACCCCAGATGCCCTTTTTTCTGCCACTACACCCCCCCCCCTCCTCGCCAGCCATGGTGTTCTAAAATTTTCATCGGGCAACACTTGCAAGATATCCAGGGACAAAAATGGTCCTCCATAACTGGCAAAGAACCTCTAGAAAAAAGTTTATTGAAAAATTCGTTCTTTTGCCCTTTTTTCAAGTGTGCCCCTCCACCATTTTGAAAGTCAGCTTACGTATACACCCGTGGCACAGCTAATATCCTTTTCCTATTCTGTTCCTTTAGCTACAAATCACTGCAGTGAGTACTGGTTTTCCAGCCTGTTACAGGCTAAAATGTACAGATTTTGTTTGTGTTTTTCTTTTGCAGCTAACTCTATTCGCTTCTGAGATGTAAGCAAAATTGTGTTAATTGTTTGTGTTTTTCTTTTGCAGCTAACTCTATTCGATTCTGAGATGTAAGCAAAATTGTGTTAATTGTTGTAAGTTAATAAACCTCATATCCTTCCGCAGAAATTGGCAAGTTGATGCCATCATCCACCGTGATTGCGGTGTGTGCAGGGTATTAATGGACAGATGCAACGTGCAAAACCTTTTGGCTACTACTGTACCTTGCATTTATCCCAACAAAATGCTCTCTCTCTATACATGAGAAAGCTGAATGGAAACTTTTGCATATGTAACACTAACTATTCTGTGCTTTACATGTTCTTCACATAGTCTATCACCATGCACTTGATAAGCAAATTTATAGAGAAGAATATAGTAAGCAAAATGCAGAGAATATATATATATATATATAATTACACAAAATCCGCAAGGCAGCCAGCAGCAGCCAGCAGCAGTAGCAAGCAGGACATACAAAGCAGTCATCTGCATCTGCAGCGCAGCCAGCAGGACATACGATGCCATCTACCGACGGAACGGCAAATTACAAGATTAGCAGCCAAGACCCGCTGAAATAGTTCAACGTCCAGCAACGTCCAGCAGCGCAAACATACGATGCCATCTACCGACCAAACGGCAACTTAATGAGGGGGGGGGGGGAGACACCGGGGGGGGGGAGGGAAGGGGGGTGCGACGCGGAACGAGCGAGCGAAGCGCGCGACTCCGCTAGTAGTAAGATAATCCAGGGTCGTCCACAAAACAACCTATTTTCTAAGTCCAAACTTTTTTGTTAGCACCCTCCAGAACTGTAAAGAGTCAGATGATGTCTAATAGAATGGGTAGTTTTGAAAAGTCCCTTTACGGTTTTGGAGGGTGCTAACAAAAAAGTTTAACATTTTAGGTCGTCATTTTTGCGTGGACCACCCTGTACAGTAAGCAAAATGCAACATAAAAATGGGGAGTGGGGTCGTCAATAGCACGTTCACTGCAACTACCACTCACGACTAATACTCATCTATCCGTTTCTTCCATACGAATTACTCCTTAATGTCACACCAACAGTCAAATGGCCTATTTCTTTGTGAAATTGAGCGATTATGGAG
>JAHWFP010026945.1:2670-20471 GCA_023313725.1 Lithobius niger
TTAAATTTCAAATAGCATCTAGGTGATAAACATGTGGACGAGTTAAATTATCCGGGGTTCGGTACTCTAATGAAAGGGCTGCTCTCTTACGGATCAGCGGAACAGCCACCATTGCTCGGTCAATGCTGGGCATTGGATAGAGCAGCTTCTGTTGATGCTGTCCTAACAGCCAACTTGGATTTCAAACAGCGTCATGTGTCTATCATCGTTGGAACAACTCCCTGAGGAACTTTTACATTTGCCATTCTTTGAAACACATCATGGGATTTTTTGAAAATTACGACAAGCTAATTTACAGAACTAAATATGTGCTCACTTGCATGAGGACAAGCGATACAAACGCCATCTTCAAAGCTGGATCCGGGCCCAATGGTGAAGTTGTTCTCAGTAGCATTTTTTGGCACATACCAAACATTACCGTATCGGACGGAAAAAAACTTAAACTCTGCAATCTTATAGACTACCGGAACTACAGTGGATTTAGGATTTAGACACTGGCGTTATGATAGCTGCGAGCTCCCTCAAAATACGAGCTTAGCCAGGTGTGTGCTGATTACTTCCGCAGTAGAAAAACCTAGTTGGATAGTTCTAGCTTTTCAAACAAACAGACTGGACCCTTTACGTAAAAGTCTGGCCGTGTTCAACTACTGTAGTTTGCAAGATGCTCACATGACTCTAAATTCCGAAAGATATCCGATTCTCGATTGATTACTAATTTTGCCACTGGAGAGTACGTCAGCTTGTACAGATTGGCGCAGCAATTAAGGTAGCTGTATTACTACACCAACGATTTGAGTTTCGACTTGCTTCAGTTCAAGAAAACCTATCCACTCGTGGTGTTGGATTGCTTCAAACAGTCTGAGAAGCTTCAATCAGGAATTGTGGATGTACAAGTCAAACTAAAGTTTAAAGCAGCAGTGCCAGGTAACACTGTAACACTCTGCTCATTAGCAACAGGAAAATGAGTCTAAAGTTGGACAGAGGCAAAATCGAAATTGTTTATTAAATAATAATAAAAGAGATATTGCGTTCAAAACAAGTCAGCGAAAAAAGAAAGGTGGCTGTCTGCCGTTGGCGTTGCTAGGACCTACTATGGTCGAAATTGGTGGATTGCTGGGTGCGGGGGTGGTATCTGCCGTAAAAAAACACAAAACGATGCACAAATTCTAGCTGAACTTGTTTGACATCAAAGGCAAGTGGATGGTTCTGGCTGGAAAAAAAAATAAACCAAAAACGAAGCCAAAAGAATTGCGCCATGGCAAAGGTCTTTAATTAACACCACCCACGGTTTACTCGACTTTGATAAACCTTTAACTAACCATGATTTAAACCGATTGACTAGAGTAATGAAAATTCCTAAATTTAGAGGTACTTTAATAAAGACACACTTTATTTAAAACTTAAACCTACTGAAAACGAAATCATAAACTTGGAAAATTTCCACGATAGAGACGGAACACACTAAGTTGCCTGTTCTACCATTTCCGGGGAACCCTGTTATGTCGATAATTTTGCCAACATCGGTCTCCCCGGTCCATGGTTAACTACTTGGGGCCTGGAATTAAATGCAATTACGAACGCGTGGAAAACTTTGACCAGATTTGGTGCAGTCACTTTTGTTTATTTTTCCTAAGCTCCTTCTCAAAGGCTCGTAATTACGAAGCAGTTTTAGACCAGATGAAATCTATTGAAAAGTGACGCGCAAATATAACTGGAAATAAACATCTTCCGTATTAAAATCTTCGACTGTGTGTACCGCGATGGGCGAATGTTTTTCTATTTTGTAAGAAATGTAGAAAATGTTAGTCATTGAATGCGTGTCCTTTATTTTAGTAATGAGAAAGGTTTTCATTCCCGCTGTTTCTAAATGTACGCTCAGATCATTGCAGTATAAAATTGCTTTACGAATCAAACCAAAACTTTTACTTAATATGTAGCTCGTGATAGATCCGGAATTAACAAACCAGTCGACTTCTTTATAAAAAAAAAGGCTTTTCATGCAGAAACTCATTATAATGAAACAATTTTCGTGCACAAATTTCTTCGTATCCACGTCACTAGGTAAAGTCGGCTCGCTTAGATTTCTAATCGGTTTGTTCGCCGCATTAAAGTTTACCCTCTGATTGTCTTGTATCAAGCAACTGCTGTCGATGAATATTTTTGTAGTGGCATCACTCGGTAAAGTAGGTTCACTTAGATTTCTGATCAGTTTGTTCGTTTCATTGAAGTATACTTTTTCTCATCCCGTCATAGGCAATTCTTGTCAACTTAGACTTTTTTGCTGCATCAGCAGCGTGCCAGGGAAAGCCACATCCCTAATTTGTTTCTTCGTCGCGTAGAATTTTCCGTCAGACCCGTCTACGTACAAGTGTCTTTTTCGATACTGCAAATGGTGGAAGCCAACTCGACAGAGAGAAGAGTAATGGATGGGGCAAGTCAGTTTAAATTTTTTTGAACGTCCATTGTCAGAGAACCGATCTGAGAATAATTGACGGCATCTTCGGGTTTGATAGCGGCTCCTATTTTAGTTAAACGCTTGCTTTGCATATCGTAGTTATTTTCGGGGATTAAAACATATCCAACTAATTGCCCACCTCTCGGACCGACTCCTATGGAATCATCCACTCTCGCCCTTTTCAACGCTTGTCTGAATTAGTTGACCGACATCATTTTTAAACTTTCAAAATTTGATGGTGAGACTTTAAAAAATATTTTATGTATATAATAAAAGGAATAACCTCGAAATAATTTATAAGGCTCAAAATGTCTCAACCATCCTAGCAAACAAGTCTTTCCAATCTCTTTCTAAAAAAACTTGCTGAAAGTTAAAAACGAGAATGGTAACAGCGTAAAGATTAACAACAGCGTAACGTTTTCCTTGTCTCCTGTCGTATAATTTAAAGATTTAAAGCCTTCAGGGACTCCCCTTTCGGACAAATTATCAAAATAGAAAAGTTGGCTTTCGCCCAACGACCCGAAAACTCAAAAACTGTTGAAAAATCTTAAACGGTACATCGGTACGAAACTAGATATCAATTTTGATGATCAAAAACCTGTGTCTTTGATAACGTTCAATTATCCTCATTCTAGGCATATGGCTTCACCCAGTTTTTCCTCTTGCAAAAAGGCAAACGAGGGTAACGGAGACAAACCAATCTGTCTTAGAACTTGGGAGTACGAGAATATTCACAACACTAAAAGGAAACTTAAGAAAAACGTTATTGACAAACCGTGAGTTAACATGCCATCTTTCAACCCTTTAAATCGGACGGAACTCATCGGGAAAATTACCGACGAGTCTCCCAGCAATGTGAAATTATGGTGCAACGTAGATTTTGGAGTAGCTCATTACGATACTTCCCACAAATTTACCAACGAAGACTTTATCGGTTTGGTATGTACGTAAACATTAAAAAAAGCAAAAATAAAAAATGGAAATTCCGTATCAATGAAAGAACCTAAAAATCATCCGTTCCTACCTTCGACTGCACTGTGACTGAGGTTGGTGCTAATGACCAAGCTGTCGACGCCCCATTAAGCCTCATCTCCCCCCCCCACCTTCGAATATCATATGTTTGATTATAGGGCCACGAGTTGTGGAAAAACTAACTTGCTGTTTAATTTCATCTGTAACGAAAGACAGCTCGATTACAACCGGTTATTTATTTACGGTAAAACTTTGTGTCAATCAACGTATAAAGCTTTGCAGTCTATATTTGCCGAAATTGAGGAAAAAATAGGACAAAACGTATCATTTTTTTGCGATACTCAAATAGATGAAATTCCGCACGAAGAACTGGACCCAAAATTCGGAAACCAGATTTTTTTTCATGATTGCCTTTTGAACAAAAAAAAAACATCGAACGTTACTTCGCTCAAGGACGTCATTGAAATTCCAATGTTTTTTTATTGCAGTCAGTCCTACACGAGAAATCCTAAACAAGTGATCAGAGATAACGCCAATTTATTAATCCTTTTCCCCATGGATGAGTTAAATTTGAAACACGTTTACAAAAATTATGTTGACCCCGACATGGAATTTTTGGACTTTAAAATGCAATGTAGAATGCATTGGAAAAACCTTACGAGTTTTTATCAATAAACAAAACCTTAAATGAGGGGAGATACAAATGTTAGTTTTTACCTATTAAACAAAAGAGTGGAGACGAAACGAGAAATCACAAAACTCAAAAGACGTTTAGCTGAAAGTTTTTGAATCGACGTTTCGGTGAGAGAGAGCAAGAAGAATCCCTACAAGAATTATTTGAACCGATAATAAGCACCCTGAAACCGGCACCGGTCCTTGGTGTAGCCATGCAAACTACACCGATTAAAAATACTCTAGCCACGCAAACTATCCCGATCGAAAACACTCTAGCCATGCAAACTACCCCGATTAAAGCTTGTCAAGAGGCGAAAGTGATGAGGGTGACTACGAAACGTTGGATTTTTTGTTGACTTCTTCAGATGTCACTACTCCTAGTGAGAAGACCCATCCCAATATCATTCTCGCTGAATATTCAACTACGGCTTCTGCTTCTCTGATAATGCGAATGTTTCCCGAGACCAAAACTGAATACATCACCCTCACATATTCCGCGGCGCAAGCTAAAAGCCTTTATACTCCCCGGAGCCTCCTAGCATACCCACTCACCGGTCCCTTGATAGTTTGTTACCCGGTCAGAATGTCGGACCAACAGCTACGTTTTTCTTTTACAAAATTTTTCGAAAATCCCAAGGAAACTGATTGGGTATTTGGACTACAGTATGACACGAAAAAAGGCAAGCTGACCATGGGGAATGAAGCGGTTAAACTTTTTGAAAATTACATAGTAGTCAGGGTGAGGTAGTATACGTGGAGACGCGGGCTTTGGAGTTTGCTAGTTTCTAGATAGTTGAAAGAATCCTCTTACTCGCCGGACGTTAAAGCAACCTATGCGCACATGTTACAAAATACCGACGTCACTTTTGTCAACAACGATCCCGCTATTGGTAAACCAAAATCTAATTGTAGCACCAAGTACCTAACGATGGTTCGTCAGATTTGGGAAGATATGAAAGGTAAGAAAAAGGGGTGTGGCATGGTTAAAAAGGTGCGTAACAGAGTCGATTATAAATATTACGACGATCCTTATGACTTGATAAAGAGACTCGGGCTTTTGTACAAATCTACATCGGCCGGTCACGACAGACATAGAAACGAGATGGTCAAAATTTTATCAGAAATACAGTAAAGACGAATTATAACGGCACGGGAGAAAAGGGCAGCTTATTAAAATTTTGGTTTGGTTTAAAAAAAAGCATGTATAAAACAAAGAACCGAAAATATGTGACGATGCTGGTACTGAGTCAAATGTAAGAGTCACACAGCCAATGGCCCCGAGCCGTCCTTTATTAAAACCTCAAAAAATTACAGAAAGATGGATGTTGTATTTTGCGAGGTGTGTGGAACGAACAGAGCTTCCTTATCCAATCTGGGAAAGGTATCGGAAAAAAATCATTGATACGTTACCGCTCGAACTGCAGTTGCCCGTCTACCAATACTGCGGTCCGGGACCGAACTGGACAAAAGATTGGCTCGAGGAGATCCTGAGATTAATAAACTATACGAAGCATGCAAAGAATACGATATAGTTTAATCCGAGAGCTTGGATTCGAAAGATCGGCACGTCGCCAATAAAGTTCTCGCTTCCAAAGTTCAAAGAGTTAGAGATGATCCTTCTCTGACGTTACAGGAAAATATAGCTGCTTCGATCGTTAAGAAAGTCATGAAAACGAAACTAAGGTTCGGAATGGTAAATAAATAAAGGACTAACTCGGAAAAGAACTTCACAAAACAAAACGAAAAAATTTCTGAGACGGACATGATTGTACTGGGCCTAAACGATGTATGGCAGGCTGACTTGGTGGAAATGATAAAGTACACTAACCTTAATAAAGGGTTTAACTACCTACTAACCTGCATTAATGTCATGTCGAAGTTTGCTTGGGCTATTCCCCTTAAATCTAAATCGGAGATATAGATGTTACCAAAGCTTTCAAGAAAATAGGAGTGACACCCCCTAAAAATATAAGTTGATTTAGGTAGCGAGTTCTACAGTAAAAACTTCAAACTGCTCCTTAAGCATTACAACTTCAACATGTACTCTACACACTTGAAGAAGATAGCTAGCGTGGTAAAACCTGAAAACTCGGATGTGGAAAAGACTCACAAGGCGGGGAAATTGTGAATGGGTAGATATTATCGATGAGTTAGTTTCCCAGTACAACGACAGTGTCCATTCTACTACGAAGTTGAAACCGAGGGAAGTAACCAGGTGGCACGAAGCTGAGATGAGCAAAACCTAAAAAACCGGTTAAAAAACCAAAACTTTTCGTAGCAGATAAAGTCAGAATTTCTTAAGTCAAAAATTGTTTCTATAAAAGTTATCTCAAAGTTTTATCAATGAAGTTGTCACTATTCGCAAAGTGCAAAAAACTGAACCTGTACCTTATCTTTTAAAACCCCGAACCCATTCTCGGAGGCATCTAAGAACTGGAAATTCAAAAAACTTTCTTTCCGGACTTATTTTTAGTAGAAAAGGTACTACGTAAAAAGAAAGGAAAACACGGGAAAATGCTCTATGTCTGCAAGTGGAAGGGATGCGAATCAAAATTTAGTTGTGGGGCGGATAACTTTAGCAGTTTATCCTTTCTGAAGAGGAAAACTTAGAGCTAAAAAATTCTACTTTTGTGGTGGTTAGAAGATGGTAAAATACATTATTTTTGTCACAGTTATGAATAACAATTTATGTCTCAATATTATTTTTATTTCATCAATTTTCTTTTCCTTTTAGCAGCGGTCATTTTCTCCAATCTAGCTTTTCTCTGTTCGACAATTTCTGTCGCACGTTTCTTAGCAATAGCGACGGCCATTCTCCCCAACCTAGCTTTTCTCTGTTTGACAGTTTCTGTCGCACATTTCTTACGAAGAGCAGTGGCTCTTTTCCTCATAATAGCTACTATTTTTTCTTCTTTGCTTCGTTGTTTGGTATTTCACCAGTTGATGCTCCTTCCTGCTCATCTTTTATCAGCGAAGCACGTTCTTCGGCTTCTTCATCATCCATCGTATTGATTATGTCGCCTCTAAAATCGTGCGATATGCCAATTCTGTAGTGAATGTGCGCTAACGTGTTCATTCCATCGTCCAACATAAATCTCTCATCACCGTAGGGAGATATGGATGATTTTGAAATTTCAACCGTGGTGAGCTGATGATCTTTACTTCTTGTGCTCAACCACGTGGCTTGCGACATTGCTTTTGAAAATAGTGTTCTTTTGTAGTCTTCATGACTGAGGCTTTTTTGGATAACCACTTTACTAATCCCTTTGCCCTTTCTAATGCTGTCTTCCCCGACTAAAAATGAGTATATTTTTGCTTTCAAACCTACAAATTCTTTCACCGGGATACCGGCCGTCTCATGTTTCATTTTCCCCAGGACTTGTTTGTTTTTAACGCAGTGTAGAGAATGCGACGGATCACAATTGCTGGTGTCGAATCTATCTTGCTCACTTTTCAAATCCCGGTAAAAATCGTCAGTCTCTACCTTGTAGGACACTGTAAACGGGCGCAGTCTCCGTATTTTGATGCATAAACTCGTCGTGAAATTCGTACATCGTAAGCTTGGAAAGTTCGAGGATGCAGAACACGGAATAAGTTGGTAAGTCGCACTTGACATTACGATGCTTCAAGTTTACCCGTACGATATTTTCGTCGAGGATTTGGAACGAATCCGCGTGTGGCAGAGTACTGTACTTGATATTTTTTAGTATCGGTGTTCAACTTAATGGATAAACGCTCCAATTTGTTTTCCATCGTTTTACCAAATACCGAATTATTTTTAAGTTTGAAAAGTCTTTTTCAAACATCGTCGTTGTGAGTTGACGCTTCTCGGTGTTAAAGTCTATGTAGGATTTTAGCCACTGTTTCTGACGAAATTTTAGAAATCTGAGGATGCCTTTAAGAATTACACCATGTTTCAAGTATAATTGTAAATTCCTGTAATGAACTACATAGTTTTTCTTCGGGAGCAGGTTGGTCGTCAGTTTGGAAGTAGAAACGATCTTCTTGTTTCCTACTATTTCTTTTATGAAGGGAAACAGGAGTTTTGACAGTATTTTAAACTTTTCGGCGCTAAAAGATTACAATTGTGATCGTCATGTAATTTGGACAGATAGTCCAAATCCACTTCTATTATAAAGCCGTATTAAGAATTTTTTTGGACCAATGCCAAGCGAAATTCGAGAATTTCTTTCCTCTTCAGTCAACTAAATCGATCATACAAAAAAATTCCGTCATGGCTACTCCGTATAAGTTGTTGACGTCCAAAACTACTACATACAGATTAGGTAGATTCTCGTCATAGGTGTCTGGTAGGTATTTGTTGTTGACAATCGAGTGCCTTTTCGATACAAAAGTTGTTCCACCCCTGATCCCGGAAGTATAAAGTTATGCTTCCCCCGTGCATAAACAGTTCTACTTCAACTTTGATTTTTTTAACACGTCCGCCCAACTAAATCCTGATGTGAACACGTAGTAGCAAGGATCTATGCCATCAATGACTAAACAAGTTTCTCAGAAAGTCTGAAGATCCACGTTGATCGTCTGATATACGAGAAGATAATATTTAAAAACTTTGTCCTTCAGCAAATTCCTAACTGAGAAAGAGTGATCGTAATCACCGTCGCTGATTCCTTCACCTCGTAAAGAGGACACATCCATAGACTGCACGAACTCATACGGGTAGTGGCCTTTTTGCGTTAATATGTCCAAGATTTCCTCCTTTTTTGCTCAGGGCTCGAACCAGTTTACCGAATCGAGAGCAGTTTTTAAGATGGTGAAGGGTCGATCTTTCTTGTGGTTTTTAGCCAAAGTTTCGAGCGAGGAAAATAGGAACTATAACTGTTTAAAAACTGCAACCCCACGGAAAATTCCTTATCCTATCCACGGAAGGAAAAGTACCCCACATAATGGTCATTATCATGAAGCGGTCGGTGTTTCTAGCAAGCACGTTTACGTCGAAATGGAAGTTTTCAATTGCAGAAATCAGTAGATGCATATCGTAGCCTTCTAAGTAATGGAAGACAACCGGGATAGTATCTATTCTCCTACCCTCCAGATTTCATATTACGTGAGAAGCACCTCTGAACTTTCCCGTGAAGTTGCAGTGATCTCTCACATTACCAGATTCGATGACTTTGCTGCAGTAGTACCAAGTAACGGTTTTCGAGAACCGAATTTCATCGTCAGCAGTCATCATGATGTTTTGGTCGGGCCATAATCGTGACAAACTTTTGAATTTTCATACATTCATAAAACTTATCCACAGCATCCACGCCGAGGTAGAATTTTGACTCACGATTTAATTTTCTGGACCAGCAACAACGTAGCCGAAACTAGTAGGCGAATGTAAACTGACTTTAGTAGACGAACTTGAGGATAGATTGCTGCTACTAGTTTACACGGGTCTGAGCATACATTCAAAATCTGCATAAATTGCCCAAGGATGAGGATTTCATCTGTCATAGTGTAGGAATTTTAGCTTGTTATTGCCAGGGGGTAAGAAATTGAGTACTTGCACCCACTTCAATCTCATACATTTACTGGTGTGCTCCATCATGCATTGTTCTTTTAGCAAAGGCCGCGAAGCAGTTACGGCAGTAATATTTCCTGTGCGTTCCAACACCTTGAAATCGCAGTACCCTATCAATATCGAAGTTGGCACAGTAATGAGTATTTCCTTTTTCTTCGGCTATTAGTAATAAGTCAGTTAGTTCTCCTTCCATATTTTTATTCACTGTCACTGGGTGTAACCCTATTGATCATTTGTACGAAATTACGTTAATGGACAAATTGTTGACTCATTTGAATAAATCAATTTGGTGTAGACTCACGGGGAACGTCAACACAGAATGTGCTATGGTATTAAAAAATGGTTCATTTTTAACCTCGGTTAATAGCACCTAATTTAACGGCTATAAGTAAACAGAAAGCAACTTTTCGTCAGAATTTTCCATATTCACTATAATTTTGCTTTTTTGTGTATTGCGTTTGACAAGGGTTAGAAAGAAGTAAAGTGAAAAGGATCGATTTTTGCTAGTTTTACGATAACACCTCAAACTTTAGAAATGCGCCAACCACTGGCTTTTTCTTTGAAAGTTTCGACGGACTGTTGTATTTTGTTGCAAGCATTCTCCAAGATTTCTGAGACGTCAGATTCGTTGTAAATGGTTGTATTTACACAAAGGGACAAGAAATAGGCTCGCACGGTGTTGGAATCCCTGGTAAAATGTGGCTCTAATCACAGTTGAAATTTACAATTGGTCAGTTGTTCCAGGGGAGTCGTAATAAGAAATTTGAGCATACAATACAGTAGATTGAGCGCAACAGAAGAATCGAGACATTCAATTTTGCGGAAATAAATTTGATGTGTATCATCATGCACCAACTTGCAACTTACTTCACCTTCAATATCTTTCAACTCGTTTTTTAAGTTCGGATCGATGGTTGGGAAGATGATGGTCAAATTGCGTAGACATGTCTACAATACGCATATGTAAACGATGATTTTGAATTTATTTTCTTTTTCTCTAAAGAAAGCCTTTCGTTCCTTTTATTACGTAAAGAAGACTTTTTTATGTCCCTACGATTCTTTAAATACCTTTCTTCCATAGGTGAGTAAAAACTATGTGGAAATTTGCGAATAAAGGTGGCAAAAAGCACTCCTCCTCATGAATAATGAAAACGAATAAAAAGTTAGTAAAAGGTGCTTTCCCACCCTCTTCCAGACGGACGGAAGTGACAGCCCCCTTTGATCACGTAACCAGAAGTGACGTCATAGGAGATATCAAAAAGAGCACTTTCCCACCCTCCTCCTAATTGACGAAAACGAAAAAAAGGCTCTCCTCCAGATCAATGAATTTCTGTGCATGGGCATTTCCCCATCTTCCAGATTGACGAATTTCCACCCGCGGAAAGCGTGTTTTAGGGTTGTGTGTTTGTCTAGTTCCCATCCTCCTCCAGATTGACGAAAATGAAAAAAAAAGGTAGTAAAAGGCACTTTTCCACTCTCCTCCAGACTGATGAAAACGGAAAAAGATAGTAAAAAGCCTTTTCCCTCCCTCCTCCAGATGGATGAAATCCAAGATGTGGGAAGCAGCCATTTTCCCCTTCCTGCATATCGACGAATCTCCGCGCACGGCTATTTTTTCCCTCTTCCTCTAGATCGAGGAATTTCTGCACACGGGATGCAGGAAGCGTGTAAGTGGGGGTATGCATAACTCAATACCACATTTTACCCTTCTGTTAGCACCAGCCAAGACGAACCTCGTAATATTTTCACGTTCAGCTTTGATTCGCGACATTGCTGGACATTTCTGTGGCTGTTGGTTGGCTGTTAAAAAAGTGAAGTATTTAGGAGTATGATTGGATAATGAGTTAAAGTGAGCCGAGCACACCAGGGTTCTGCGTGAAACGATTGAGCGGAGATTGCCATTCTTGAATGCCTTCGTTGGTCATCGGGATATCAAGAGAAACGCTTCAATGTCAGCCTTCTGGGTGCATGTACGTGCAGCCCTGGATTATCACCTGCCGTTTGCAAACGTGTGATTGACTAGTTGCGGATGCTATTGAGCTGCCTTGTAACCACACCAGTACAGGCCTTATGGGTCGAAGCATGTGAGCCACCATACACCTCGGAATGGATGAGAAGCCTGTGGCTCTTTGTCTCCATAATATCAGCAGGGGCACCAAGGCCCGATTGTCAAGATATTATTGGACCACGCAACCTTAACGGAAGAAGAGTGCAACTTACTCGGTGTCGCAGGGCATGGGTTAAATCTGCTGAAGGGTGCTGCTCTTGGTTACCAGTTGTCGGTTGCCATAGTTTACTGACCATGTCCATGGATCTGATGTCTTATGTTGGGGTAGGTGTTTATAAGGCTTAGTACACAGGCTTGTCATGATTTCTGTGCTGCCTCATACTATGCGGCATCTAGAAAGGGCGGCATGGGTGTCTATATCCTGAATCTAAAGGTCTTAGTCAGCCGGAAATTAGAAGTTGTTTTTTCAAGCTCTAATGTAAGACGATGGCTCTCTCTGTTTCCCTGGATGTAGCAGCGAATTTGTGGCTGCATTATTTCATGGTTTTGACGTATTCGCAAGCATTCATAGAAGCAGTGAGCAGTGCAGTACAGTCACTGGCATGAGCGATCCTGACATCTTCAGCACGTGCTGAAATTTGTGGACTGCGTCACATACAGGCTATCCGGCTGTAATATGGGTCAAAGGTCATAGCGGGATTGCGGGCAACAAAGGTGTAGACCATGTAGCGAGAATGCTTATTGCAGGCACATAGAATGTGCATGAGGTGGAGCTTGTCAGATGCATGGGAGTGTGGAGAGAGGAGCACTGTGTCGCACTTGTTATTTCATTGTGCAACTTGGTGGAGTGAGAGTACGAAGCTTCGGTGGTGAATCCAGGATGTAATGTCCAGTGATGCGTTTTTAATGAGTGGCAAAGTTGTTAGAAATTTGCCCTAAAATACTGTTTCATAGCCTACTTGACCTTTTAGGTTGCTTACCAATTAGTCCAACACCATATAGAAATGTTACTAAGGGATTATTTATTCCTTCACAGTTCATTTATAGCAAGATATTGAAAATACATACAACTTGCAGGAGGAACGCTTCACACACTCGTCCTCGCCCCATATTTCACACTTACAGACACACCTCGCAAGGTAATCATCCCCGGGACAAGAATCATTGAGATCCATGATTATAGAAAAACAACTGCAAACAACTGCATTCACATTAATACACAGTTGGCGAATCAGTAACTCAACAAATTACAGTGTTTGTTAATATTTATCCAATATTCCCTCCCGTTCTTCTATCATCTGTATTAGGTTACATCAAGTACACTCTGTAATATGTTACCGAATATGGAAGAGCATAGCCTATTCAGCTGACTAAAGCTGAGCTGTTTTAGTAAGAAAATCTGCCACATTTATTTCGGATTACACTTTGTAAAGTGCGGAACAATCCTTGTCAAACCATTCTAAGAAAAACAGATAATTGTTATCAATGTGCTTTGTTCTAATGTTTTTTATGGCGTTGTGACCAAAAAGCATTGCTGACTGAGAATCACAGTAGAGTGCTGGCACTTGTGTGTATACTTTTAAAATACTATTACCAAATGCACTGTTTACTGTTTAGCCAATGTAGTCCTTTCGGGGGATAATAACTTAAAACTGTCCTGGGGTTCCTTCAGGGAGGTTATACTAAAACTCAACAAGGTCAAAAATCCGTGGATATAATGGGGCTGAATACAATTTTCGTTCATACCAACATAATCGGGTCTTCCTACGTGAATGACGACACTCAACTTTGCATATACGCTTTTTATCCGGGGGTGCCACCGGGTTATAATGTGATAATTTCCCTTCAAAATTTAATTTACCTTCCCATAACTACCGACAAGATTCGTAATATTCGTATTTGGTTAACTTATCAAGATAACGAAATGATAAATTTAAACGGGGAAACCCTTACCGTCAGCCTTCCTCTGAGGTCGAAAAAATAATTTTGTATATATTAAAAAAAAGAATGTTAGTATTCGAAAGAAAAAAAGAATAATTGAAAAAGGATTCGTCGTAAATAATAATCAATTAAGGGCAAAAAACGCAGCATTCATCAAATTTATAACGAGAGCAAGAAGATGAGTTTAACGGAACATTACCTCGATATAAACGAATCTTTACAACAAGATTCTTCCGTGGAGAGAAGTGCATTTCACGAATATAATCCGATAGTAGGAACTAATCTAAACAATGTCAATTCGGAAATTAGAATCTTAATCGAAAACCAGGATTTGTTCCTACACGTCGCGAATAGTTATCTTCTGATTAAAGGCAGGTTACTGAATGTCGACGGTTCTAGTTTTGCTGATGCGGACGTAGTGTCTCTCATCAATAATGGTTCCATGTACCTGTTTTCCAGCATTAAATATCACTTGGGGATAAGCTAGTTGACGAGTTAAATTACCCCGGTTATGGGACTCTCATGAAAGGTCTCCTTACGTACGGTTCGACCGATCAAGTGTCGTTGCTGGGGAACTGCTGGGCGTTAGATGCGGCAGAATCTTCCACGGACAGTTTGAACAATAACATCAGATTCAAATTACGGCATTCCATCATCGTGAAGGAGACGATTCCTAAAGGAAGCTTCTAGTTCGCCATTCCTTTAAAACACTGCATGGGATTTTTCGAAAATTATGACAAGGTGCTGTACGGTGCCAAGCATGTCCTAACGTTGTCTAGGGTGAGCAATGACGACGCTGTATTCAGGGCAGCTGCAACAGCCATTGGGAAAGTCGAATTGAGTAGCGTTTCGTGGCACGTACCGCACGTAACCACATCTGACGAGCAAAAACTCAGGCTTTTTAGTTACATAGAAGGTGGGATGAACGTGGACTTGGGTTTTAGGCACTGGCATTACGATAGTTGCGAACTTCCTCAGAGCACTAGTTACACATGGCGCGTGCTTACTACTTCGGCCGTTGAAAAACCGAGGTGGGTCATTCTAGCTCTGCAGACTGATAGAAAAGATGTGTAAACCAAAAATCCATCTGCGTGTATACAAATAATGGTAGAGGATCATCAAAATTCTCGGGTATTATCATTTCATATTGTCGATGGCAAAGTGCCAGCATTGGGGTCAGATTACATTCCCAGAAACAATCAGGAAGTTGATCTTTGAAACATGCACATTCTTCATTGTCGAACGAATGTTGCGAGCAAAGATGGTTTAGTAATAGGTCTTGCATAGGGAAAGTTTCCCTACAATATATACAAGTGAAAATTGTTTTGGTTTCCATTCAAAAAAATTATTTATCCTTTTTATTATGCTGTGGAAAAAAGTTTCACAGTTTTATAACCTTACAACCAATCCTTACACGGTCTTTAGAAACCATTTATTTTATTAGGTTTTATTAGGTGTAATTTTTTTAACGCGAAAATTGGCCTCCTTCTCCCCATATAGCCAAACCTTAACACTAACTCTTAAATTTTTGGACAGCAAAATTTGAAAACATCAAAGTTATTTAGCATTTTAGCTTCCTTTAAATTTTGAAAATTTTTTAGGTTTAATTTGTTGAATGCTCTGGCCTCCAAACTTCCCCATATAGCCAGTCCTTACGCCGCCTCTTTAACTTTTGGAAAGCAAAATTTGAAACCATCAAAACTATTTAGTATTTTAGCTTCCTTTAATTTTTTGAAGATATTAATTTTAGGTTTAATTTGGTTAACGCGAACATTGGTCTCCAAACCTCACCTTATAACCAATTCCTTACACCACGGCTTAACTTTTGGAAAGATAATTTGAAACCATCAAAATTATTTAGTATTTTAGTTTCCTTTAATTTTTGAATATTTTTTAGGTTTTATTTGTTTATTGCGCTGGCCTCCAAACCTCCCCATATAGCCAGTCCTTACGCCGCCTCTTTAACTTTTGGAAAACAAAATTTGAAACCATCAAAATTATTTAGTATTATAGCTTCCTTTAATTTTTTGAAGATATTAATTTTTTTAGGTTTAATTTAGCTTGGGTTTTTTGTTATTATTTTGAATTTTATAGATGTTTTAACTAACATATGCGAGTAAGTATTTGAAAACATCCTTGAAAAGATTTATTTAACACTATAGAAGCACCACAGAAGCACAAATCTTCATTGTAGGGGTGTGTTTCTCTTGAAAAGATTTTTGCACTGTAGGAGCACCACAGAGCACAATCACAGAACCACTAATCTTCGTCGTAGGGTCATTGTCTTGAAAAGATTTTTACACTATAGAAGCACCCCAGAGCACAATCACAGAACTGCAAATCTTCGTTGGGATGTGTTTTTCTTGAAAAGATTTTTGCACTATACGAGCACCACGGAGCACAATCTTCATCGTAGAGTCATTCTCTTGAAAAGATTTTTACACTATAGAAGCACCACAGAGCACAATCACAGAACCGTAAGTCTTTGTCTTAGGGTCATTCTCTTGAAAAGATTTTTACACCATAGAAGCACCATAGATCACAAATCTTCATTATAGGACAAGTAGATTATTTTCATTTCTAGAATTAATTTTCAAAAATTCTCTTCATTGCTGAATCAAGTTTTCATGAACAACTTAGATGAAAATTGCAGAAGCTCAACAAATGAACGTGAAAGAAGTTGTTGATCGCGAAGAGGCGTGATATGACCTAATTACAGTTCCATAATTCATGTAAACTCTCAGACCTCAGAAATAAGCTCAATGGAGAATTTCCTACGTCACCATCTAACATGATAAACGTTAGAATGTATTACGATACAAGTGAACTCGCAGGACACTGTAAAATTTGCTAGGAGCCAGAGGCCAAAGTATCTCTGAGCATATGCGTCGGAGAGCAGTAATAAAGCCGGAATTAAGTATCATAATTAGAAAAGGTACATCGTGACGTGACCACTAATTAAAGAAATGTGGATGCAGACCTATTTTCGTTACCTTTTGGACTTAAATGTCAGATTGCTTGAGCGGGGAATGGAATCCATGATCTTCGAAACCAAAGGTTGGAGTCTTACCATTAAACCATACTAACATGACCTATGACTTGTGTGTTAATTTCTATTTCACTCGGTGTGTGGTGCACTACCTCTCCAGTGGTGACTGGAAAAAACGTATATTTATGTGTGTGTGTGTATAAAAATGCTGCCTTTGAATGTTTCCCTTTTTTCAAAATTCTAAAAAATTGTTAGTATGGTTTAACGGTAAGACTCCGACCTTCGGTTTTGAAGGTCATGGGTTCGCTTCCCCACTCAGACAGTCTGACATTTAAGTCCAAAAGCTAATGGTGATAGGTTTGTCCTGATGATCACTAATTACGGTATATAATTTATTTAAAACCCTCAACATCAGTCATAAGCCCTGCTAAATTTGATTTTCACTACCTAACATCAAATACAAAGCGAGTATTACATGCCATAAAACCATCAGAGAACACGCAATCAGTCAAGTGGCTAATATGCTAACAATCCTGAGCATATCCGTCGTACAGCAAGAATGCAGCTGGAATTATGTATTGTAATTACGACAACCTGCTCCCCCATGCGAAAATCAATAAACACAGACAAATATAGTAGTTTTCCTAATAAGCCGTGATCTAAATATTTCACCAAAAACAAAAAATGTCACATCAATAACATTTCAATTAAGGAGACCGATCACGGATTAATAGTACATGCAGAATCTGGTACCAAATACCAGTATTGTTTTAATATGAAAAAGGCATTAGAATTATGACAATAGTTCATTTGTCCTTGTGTTGTAGAGCTCAAAACAGTCCAACAATCAGTTAGAGATCAACAATGGTAAAATTGGAATTCTAAACAATACACAAAAGTGGAGTCAAATGTGCTTTTCTTTGATGTTACAACCAGCATTTGTTTATAATAATAATAATAATTTTGTTGCTAGGAGTCAGGACCCAGGGGATCTCTGACTGCCAGCCCAAAAAGGGGACAGCAATGAATACATGAAGAAGAGGAAAAATGGTGCAACAAAGAGTAATTAATGAGATTACAACAGTGCAAAAGCAAAAATTAAAAGCATGTGTACAAGTAAAACATAAAACAAGTTTAAAATAACATGGTCAAATGAATTGAAATAGGTAGGGCAGGTGGGTCACGACTGCCTTACCACCAAGGTTATACCTACCAGGAACACAACGATACT